>CM049384.1:27426355-27516258 GCA_026937815.1 Etheostoma perlongum | reverse complement strand
GAAGCTAAGTCAAGCCAGGTGTAGATAACCAGGATGAACAGGTGAAGCTAAGTCAAGCCAGGTGGAGATAGCTGGGATAAGTGCACGTTCTCGGCTTTCTCACATAGACCACGGTATCGATCCCAGATTTCCTGATGCAGAGATGGAGAAGACGCATGCGCCATATGTTTCACCCAATGAGCAGCAGCTTCTAATGGAAAGTAACGAGGAGGAGAAGAATATAATATACAGAAAGGGAAATACGGCTGTTATCAAACGGAGAGAAAAAGCCCGACATAGCGGACCGACTGAATGTGTGAGAGTGTAAAAATATCTCCTTAGCCTATAGTCACTCCACATTTTTATAAAGTTGTAGGCTACACTGTGTTTTAATTGCTTTAAATATGCTAGTTTCATGTTTCTGTTTTTATGTGATAAATGTGCTGGTTTTACTGTAAAGTGTCTTTGACTAGCCTACCATGTAAAGCACTATATAAATAAAATGTATTATTATTTAGCCTTTGCCTTAAAAGTAAGCAGAGGGAATAATGTTCCTCGGGAAATGGACCCTATGACTCTAGTCTTCGTTTCTAACCCTTATTTACAACGCTAGAACATGTTTTACAACCATATGCACAAATCTCTATAAGCTATGTCTAATTCTTTGTACAATTAATGTTCATACAGAACAATCAGAAAGGGACAACAACTAGAAAAAGAAGTAAATTACTTCAATACACACTGTGAGCATATGTAAAACAATATTCATGTTTTTTTATTCTTCTGACAAGTGACCGCACCAAAATAAAAAGATGAAGAAGCATTGTGGTGTTCCCGGTGTGATGAATGATAACTCCACTACATACGTACTTAGGCCACGTTATTGGTCCAGGGATGGGAGACTAATTGAGAAGGTTATGAAACCAATGTAAGCTATAATAAAAAAACATTAGTCCTACATATTAAGGAGTAACACAAACTGTCCTTTATTAGAGAAGGATAAGCAACAAGAACATGAAATCATGAATGTATTGGTCTCTGACCAGTCTGCCATTAATATCATCTGGGAATATCGCTACATTAATATCATCTGGGAATATCGCTACATTAATATCATCTGGGAATATCGCTGCATTAATATTGTCACACTTAATCTTCGGAGCGCGTCCTGTAACCTGAAGCTGAGACCACGGACGCTGTGATCTCTACTTTTACAGAGAGAGTGGACACTGACGCGACTCGCAGGTCTGCCGGCAGGCAGCGGCCACAGGACAGCAGCCGCACGCCAGGCAGCCTCGACCATAGACCGTTAATATACAGTCTATGGCCTCGACACAGTACCGTCCCCCCGGGAAGTCCCACTCCGCACCAGTGCAACCATTCCTAACCATCTAAACTGTAGTAGGGTTTAAATCAAACTTGCGACAATAGTGACAAGTAGGCTAATGCATGTTAATGAAAATAAAGCAGAAGACATGCAGAAGACAACGGAATAACTGTTAAACACGTTTATTTCGGATCAGACGGCAGCTGATTTGACACATGAGACTCCAGGATTAACCTTAGGCTGGCTGTTAGCCTGCTCTGGACCAGGCTAGCCGCAAAGAATAAATCTCCATGGTTACTTGGCTGGGCTTAATTCAATCTGGTTTCGTGTAACCGAGTCAAAGCTAAATTCATCCAGGATAACTTGAATATCCCGGCTTAATCCCTTATACTAGTTTAGGCCTCAGGTGTGTTCAGCAAGAGCGGTTGATTGTTGATGATTTTCAAGTGTGCGTAGTCAGCTGACTTTGGCAGGAGAAAGGGAGAAACCAAACAGCAGAAAAAAAACACAGGGCAGAACAGAAAAGTCAGAAAAAATAGTAAACAGACAAAACTCACGGCCAGCTGGACCCCAACCATAATAGGCTCCTTTTAATTGCTTCGGATTAAGATTATTCTTTTTTTGTGATCAAATGTTTTTTTTAGTTTTATTGTTGTTATTGGGGGGAGAATAAGAGAGATGTCCAGAGCTTACAAATATTACAAGCAGAAACAGACATACACAAACACATACATAAACAGATACACACACAGACAGACACAAGACAGGGGACCAATCGCACAGTCAAACCAAAGCAAACAGAAGTAAAGACTAATACAAATTCACCACATAGATTTCAAGCACTCAGCAACGCTGAGCCAAGTGTCCAAAGTCTGTCCTGGGGCTCCATTAATGCGAGCAGTAGATAGTTCCATGTATACAATATCCAAAAAAGAAAGGATCCATACGAACAGATAAGTCATGAGGTGGCTTCCAACGGGTTGCAATCATCCTCTTAGCAGCTGTAAGTCCAGCAAACACAGCACATTTTTGCTGAATTGCAGGCAGAATCATTTAAATCAGTTAATTTTAAAGCCTGATAAGCTTCCATACTGTTCACATAATGATAGAAGGGGAGGAAGAGACTGAGAAGGTTTTTCTAAAAAGACCAAACTTCATCCACAAATAGTGAGAGGTGATGCTATGTATTATGAATGCATATTGGTGATACCATATTTAATTGGTGGTTGGCTTGAGCCTAGTGAAATGACAAATAGTGCAGGACTCAAGGGGCAACCTTGGCGGGACGATCTAGAAACTGGAAGTACAGAGGAGGAGGTGCGCCCGCTTAAGACTTAGGTTGAAGGTTTAAAATACAAAGCTATAATCATACCAATGAAAGTTTTACCAAATCCCATCACAAGAGAGCCCATCAAGAGAGAGAAGTGACATTGGGGTCTTACTGCCCTCTACCAAATCAACAATGTGGAGAAGGCATCTAACATTATCTGCTGCTAGTCTTGTTTTTATGAATCCTGTTTGGTCAGAGTTCACTAATTTTGCTATAAAAAACTCCAAACAATGGGCTTGGAGTTTTTATGTCAGCGTTAAGCAGGCTCAGAGGTCAATAGCTTGAACCATCTGTAGGATCCTTATCCTTTTTCAAGAGTAAGGAAATTAAGGCTGTTAACATCTCTTGAGAGTCCAGCTTTCTCAATAGAGAAGTCAATCATGTCAAGAAGGAAAGGGCCCAACTGTTCCCAAAAAGTTGCATAGAATTCAGGGAATATCCCATCAAAGCCTGGTGATTTTCCTTTTTACATATTCTGTACTGCCATCACAGTTCTTCAATAGTTATGAATTTCTCCAAACTAGATGATTCCTCTGCTGATAACTGAGGCAAGTTAAGCCTATTCAACCAGCTGTCACCATGGATTTATTAAAGGTAATCTCAGATTCATACTGTTTGGAATAAAATGCCTGAAAGGATTTTTTATTTTGACAGGGTCAGTTCTTATATTACCATCTGAAAATATGCCAATTATCCCAAGCTGCTGGCCCATGATTTCAGAGAATTTGTAGCCTGATCCGGGTCCCAGTGGCGTTTGCGTTAGACCGATCAATACTTGGGTCCCACACAGCATTGAAATCTGAACCAACCATAAAAAACAGTCCATTAACTCCAGCATTTGATTGGTGAACATATTATACAAATTGCCATCAAAAACATTAGGCGCGTAAGCTGAAACAAATGCAATTTTTCTGGGACCAAATTCTGTTGGAAATCACAATCCTGCCTGTATCATCTGACCAAGAGGACATCACTTTAAGTGGGAGATTTCATTTGACAACAATGGCCACGCCTTTAGTTTTTAAGCTCGCTAATGGGGATGCTATTGTATGATAGAATCTATTGGCTGAACGGCTGGTATCCACCTGCAGTAAATGTGTCTCCAGTCATAATGCAATGTCAAGAGTGCTGGCTTGTTTATGAGGAGCAATCAGTCTGCCACAAGTCCAAACTAAAAGTGAAAGATCACCCATTATCAAAAAAGCTGTATGCCAAATGAAATTACATGCAGATCTTGTTGCCTTTCACTTCACTAAATTTTAATAATAGTTTATCCAAAGTTAAGTTCCTCAATACACAAAACATGTGAAACGCAGAACAACAACAGACGAGACAGTGATACAGAAAGGGGGGGGCATAGCCAGAAATGCTAACAGTCAAAGTAGGTCTGTGATCAAGATTGGATATGGGGCAGCAAAAATAGAACACTAGCCCATAAATACCTGATTGCAATAGCAATTGGTTCCACATTAAATAAAAATAAAAATAAACGCATTTGTCATCAACAGAAACAAGAAACAAAAAGCTCAAAAAGAGCACCTTGGAAAGACAATTCTAGCCTAGCAGTGGCCCAGCTAACCAATGGAGAGTCGGTCATATTAAGCTAGGTTGAGATAGCATTCTGAAACACAGTCTCTGTAATCATATACAACAGTGCAATTAAACCAGGACACATCAAGAGAACATGACAAACCAATGGTCCATGTTCATCAGGCAGCTGCTTCAGTCCTGATCCTCCTCCACGGCACCCTCCATGATAGAATCCGAAGCGTCTGCTCTCCCTGCCGCAGCAGGAGAACGGGGCACAGCCCGGTTCACATAGTCCTCATCATCCCCCGGCGGAAGGTGAATGCTCTATACTGGGTGCTGCCTCTGATCTTCAGTGTTGCCGGATAAAGCAGGAAAAAATCCAGACCCTTGACTCATGCTGAATCCATGGTCTGATAGAAGGCTAGCTGCCGCTTGAACATGTAGTTGCTGTAACCTAGCTCTGGAGAGTCATTCCCCGGAGTCCTTATGTTCTTTTTCTCCCAGCATGTTTCCTTGGATCAGGGAGGCTCCAAAATCATGGTTGCAGCTGTCGCCATGGTCCCGCTACACGTTCTGCGATGCCCTGTTACATCCTGCCACGCTCTGCAGTGTCCTGCTACGTCCTGCTGTGCCTTGTAATGCTGCACAGTGCCCTGCTATGCCATGAACTACTACAAACTACTGTTTTTTGTGACTGTTATTGCCACTCTTCATTCTAATCCCAACCGGTTGTCAGACACCGCCTGGGTCTGTCCCGGGTTTCTGCCTAAAAGGAAGTTTTTCCTCGCCACTTTCGCACTGTTGCTTGCTCTGGAGGGAACTACTAGAACTGTTGGGTCCTTGTAAATTATGGAGTGTCGTCAAGACCTAATCTCTCTGTAAAGTGTCTTGAGATAACACTTGTTATGCATTAATTTTTTTTTTTTTTTTTCAAATTGAATTGAAAATTGAATAGAAGCAAATTGACAAGCGGAGATTTCCAGGCAGCCTATAGGAACACTTGCCTGGTTGTGTAGCAAAGCACATCAATCAACGTCCAATTAGTAGTGGTGGTCTACTATCACTGTAAATTTGGTGGGCACTCATTATCTTGATCTGAACATCTGCCAGATTTGGGAACCACTTAGGCACGGATCGTGAGAGATACTGGATAGCATTAACACCTTATAGCCCCTCTTTCATCCCGACGATGGGGATGTTGCATCTTTGGTTTTTCTGTCTTCCATATCTGCTAGCTTCACCTCTATCTCCTGAAAAGCGTGGCCATGGCTGTCAAGAATACTTGTGTTGCTGTCCACGGTAGTTTTCAGATTTTTTTACATCTGATCTGATAGAGCCAAGGGTTGCAGTCAGAGATGAGAGAGGCATGGATAGCAGTTAGCTTATTGTTATTGTCAATCCCCACCTGTTGAATCTGAGACTTGATCAGAGCAAAACGTGGTTTGAGGTACAACGCCTCTGCAATGGCATCCATCTCACCGCGCTGGGTTCTGTTCTTGTTTGCCATTCTACTTTAAGTAACTCTAACGAACACAAAGTGGTAAAATATCGAAGTTGGAACCATATAAAACAACTATTTGACAAAGTAGGGCCAGGAGCTACATTTTAAGCTGCAATCTCTGTCCAGCAGTGCTCTGTCCTCTCTTAGTGCTATATCATATTAGGTTGCCTAAGCAGCAATGTGTAGTACCCAAGTGTAACAAAACAATACAGTGTGTGTGTCAAATATACTGCATGGTGATATTCTCACAGTTAGTGTTTGATAAAGGTTGTTGCCATATATGTTGCCTTATTATCGTCTCATCCTAGTCATGGAAATAAAGGTTGTTGACATACATATTTCCTCACAGTTTTCATTAACAAAATCGTAGTAAGCATAGCTTATGTGAAATAGAACTTCCTCCTAAGATACTGTAGACCTTCAAATAAAAAAAAAAGAATTACTGCGTTATATTTCTTTATGGAATGCTTCAAAACATAGAATCACTTGATGTTAAATGTGACATTTTACACCATTTCCAACAGATCATATGCACCAGTAAAATCAAAAATCAAATCTAATATGGATTTGGTAAGTATTCAGTAACAGTAAAGTTTATTGGCTGCAAGGGTCACAGTTTAATAAAATCAAGTTTTAATTCTGATTCACAACAGGTGATGGTCCTAAATCCTGCTTTTATAAGGTATGTTCATCACACGTGGCTGAAAAAAAGGGTAATTACCCCTCCACTGGCTTTCTGGCTTTGATTCTTGCCCTGCATATGTGTGACGAGGTAAGATGATTTTTAAGTTAGTGTTTTCCTTGTAACTATCATTAGTGTTTATTAAAAATCATTAGTGTTTATTTAAAACACTAATGAGTTGCAAATTGATGCAAATAAGTAAGATTTTAAGCAGACTATTACTACGTCATCGGTTTCTGACATTGTTTCCCCTTGTTTTCCTAGGTCAGTGTGTTTGGCTATGGAGCAGACAGCGATGGAAACTGGAGTCATTATTGGGAAGAACTCAGAAACAAAAAGTTAAAAACTGGAGGACATTCTGGAAATACAGAGTATGAAATTATCCAGGAGCTAGATGAGCGACAGAAACTCAAGTTTTATACAGGATTCTGAGCTTTCTCTCAGCATTTAAAGTAAGGTTAGTAGTAGGTAACATGAAGGGATTTCTCAGCTGACAGATACCAACCTTTGTGTTTTTGCATGCCTATGTAAATCTCTCGGTCTTGCAAGGCAGATGCTTCTTTTGAAGGATTATTTGCTTGTGGTACTGACTCTATGAAGCCAAAATCCCATTAATTCAGGCATTGCATTATGGTCACATCATAATGCACATTGGTTTCTATTGGCCGTCGGGGATCAAGTCAAGCAGACTCAAGGGACACGTTGCAGTGGAACTACTCAGTGAGAGACTGCTGGAGAGAATTGTGTTATCTGACATGTTGTGACGATGGAGTTTATGTTAATGTTATGTCCGCGTTTTGAGATTCAAACAAATTAACTGGCACAAACCCAAAGTTCGGAATCACAGACTCACAAACTTTGGTGTGCGCTCACGTGAAATTTGTAAGGGTTGTCCCAAGGGCGTGAGGGTTTGACACTTTCTGAGCCCTTTCCGTGAGCAGACTTCACCAAAGGAAATTACCCACAGTTCAAAGAGTTTTTTACAATTGCTATGACAATTTTTTCAATACTTTTAACAACTTTCCTAAACTCTAAACACAGTTAGAACATCTATCTGTGTAGGCTATACAATTATCACATTTCAACAACAACACAAATTTAAAATACTTGAACATCTTTACACACAACCAAACAATGGATTTTTACTGACAAATTTGCTAATGCTCTGTAAGCCAGAATGTAAATGTGCTGTATTTATATAGCGCTTTTCTAGTCTTAACAACTACTCAAAGCTCTTTTACATCATACAGGAACCATTCACCATTCACACACATTCATACACTGTGGCCGAGGCTGCCGTACAAGGTGCCACCTGCTCATCAGATAAACACTCACACACATTCACACTTGGAAGGCACGGCATTGGGGGCAACTCGGTCTTGTGGTCAAAGTGTCTTGCCCAAAGACACTTTGACATTGGACTACAGGGCCAGGGATTGAACCACCAACCTTCCAATTGGCAGGCAACAGCTCTACCACTGATCCACACTCAACAGACCCAGAACAGATGTATCATGTAAAAAGCTAACTGGAGCTAACTTACAGGCTAAAGTCAAAGTGAACAGCTGTCAATTGAAACACAAATATATCCCCTGCATTTTACATGTATTCCATTCTTACTGTAAATAGGGAAGGAGAAATCAAATGCCCTGGTTTGACCTCGGCGTAGAACTGATTTGTATGTACAATTTAAAATGTACAATTTAAAAAAGTTAATTTTTAAGTTAGACCGGGAGGGCAATAAAAGGAGCTAACTAAACAGGTTTTATGTTTTGGTTATTTGGTTTACTTCCCTTTGCCCTAACTACCGTTTTGTTGGATGAATGACCTATATCAAAAGAAATGTATTGCATTGATCTGATAATTCAAGGTATTTATACCTGCGTAGAACTGATTTGTTGTTCTGAGCTAAAAAAAACAACTACAAAAAGCAATGTATTTTAGCTGTCAATTAATCATGGAATGTGGCCTCAGGCTGTAATACATAACATTGTATGACACATGAAAAACAGGACCTGGGTGCAACTTAAGCGGAGATTGTCCGATTGGCTCGAATCTTGGATTCATAAGAGTTCAATGAGGACATATACACGCCGAATATGGGCTCATAGTGATAGTGTCCCCTAGTGGCAGCAGGAAGTAGGCCTTAAAGACAAGGTGCTATACTTTAACAAACTCCTCCTAGAGATTTCATCACATCGACTTCACATTCGGTCTGTGTCATATGAAGACCTTAACGATGAAAAACTATTAAAAAGCAAAACTTTTCAAGGTCAAGGTTTATGGATCATGAGTTGTTCAAAATAAGTGCACATCTAGATGTAATCAGATGGTGTCATCTCAGGACCTGATATTCTTTAAGTTTAATAATTTATTAAAACAGAAAAACTCAAACAGAAATCACAATTTCATTTTTTAATAGTTAGTAGTGGGAAAAAAAAAAAACCTGGCGGAAATTACAAGGGCTAATTAAACAGAAGAAAGAAATGCACTGCATTATATAGATCTTTTAATTCAAGGTATTTATACATGCACAGGACTACAGGTTTGTTGTTCCATGCTACAAAACAACTCTGTACAAAATGCACTGTATTTCATCTGTTAATGAATCACCCAATGTTACCTCAGGCTGTGACCACAGCTATGTAACTTTATATGGCACACATTAACAGTACATTTGACCGCAGTACATTAGCTATTAGCTTGTTGAAGGCTTGCCAGGGCTATTTTCATTTTTTAATAACCGCAAAACCCAGTAATGCAGAGGAATTGTGGAATGCAGTTCAATGGTCCTGGAACCTGTTCACAGGTGCCACAAGCTGGTCGACTCCATGCAACTCAGATATGACGCAGTTCTCAGAAATAATGGTTACGCAACTAAATATTAGTGCAGTGATTCAAAGTAAAGCAAAACCTTGAGACATTTTTCAGTTTAAACAGTAAATGTTTAAGTTTTTAAAGAAAAATGCAAATATTGCTATTTTTAACAGCCTACTTGATCCATTTTGGTCATGTTTTGATTTGGAATTGAATGTGCAGTGTTCCCAATGCATTGATATTATGGAATTAAAAGCTATTCTAAGAATCTGGAGCATTATTCACTTTTTTATGCACCCTGCTATTATTCTGAACACAACTGTAAGTATTGTCCTCATGAAAGGAACACATTTCTTTGCCAAGGTGTCTGGTGAAGTAATGCTGCATTATGTTGCTATTTATTTAGCAAAACCGAACATTATAAAAAAGGCCAAAAACTGGAAAGTGGAAAGCCAGAGCACCTGAAGAAGCAAAAAGCCATCCTGGTAAGGGAGCTGAGAGACTTAGAGAAATACTGCAGAACAGATATGTTTGCTTCAAATGGCTAATTAGACATATGATAACACAAATAAATAATTGGATGACCTTGAATTTACTGCACTTCTGCCGGTGTTTGCTGGCACCATGGAACACTGAAATCATTTTTATGGCCAAGACAATCTCTATGGGATTTAATGAAGGGACAACTGTTATTAGAGGATTGAATATTGATGTCTCTTCACCACTTAGAGATGTCAACTATGATGACCTTGGAGGAATAGAATAATTGGAATATACAGGTATCTGTCAATATGAGCATATGACCTTTCTTAGGATCATTGAGAACCCACGAGGTGAGATCTTGCATGGAACCCCAGTCCGAGGGAGATTGACAGTCATGTTTAGCTTCTTCCATTTTCTAATGATTGCTCCAACAGTGGACTTTTTTTCACCAAGCTGCTTGGACATGTCCCCGTAGCCCTTTCCAGCCTTGTGGAGGTGTACAATTTTGTCTCTAGTGTCTTTGGACAGCTGTTTGGGTCTTGGCCATGTTAGTAGTTGGATTCTTACTGATTGTATGGGGTGGACAGGTCTTTATGCAGCTAACGACCTCAAACAGGTGCATCTAATTTAGGATAATAAATGGAGTGGAGGTGGACATTTTGAAGGCAGACTAACAGGTCTTTGAGGGTCAGAATTGTAGCTGATAGACATGTGTTCAAATATTTATTTGCAGCTGTATTATACAAATAGTTAAACAATCATACATTGTGATTTCTGGATATTTTTTTTTAGATCATGTCTCTCACAGTGGACATGCACCTACGATGACAATTTCAGACATTTCCATGATTTCTAAGTGGGAGAACTTGCAAAATAGCAGGGTGTTCAAATACTTATTTTCCTCACTGTAACTGGAATAGAATCAGATTTACACTCTGATTATGTAGGTCAAATAGATAATATTAATGCATGTAAACTTTATTAAAATAATATCAAGATGTATCATTATTAGGTGATAATGTTGACCTCTCAGAGGACATGGTCAGGGCTAAGGATACCTATGATGTTGGATAACAAGACTTATAGATGCATGCATCACTGCAGAACATGCCAATTATGGGCTCTGCCCTTTGCTGTCCAAAGTGTGTGTTTCTGGTCTTTTAGTTTGTGGTGTCCTATTTTATTGTGTCTGTAGTATTAGTACTTGCAATTGAGGATAAGGCTTATAAGCTAAGTAGCATTGATAGCACATGAAAGTATTCTTTCCCAAATTTGCTGGAAAAAATATTTGCTTACAAGGGCTAATAACCAATTTGGATTTAAAAGTATTTATGAAAAAGTATTCTATGTATTTATGCTTTGAAATTGGAAAGTGTTGTCATTATGTGTTTTATTGATGCATCCAAGGCATTCATCATAAAAAATGATTTATGAGATTATGGTGTCCCAAGGTATACAATTAGAATATCTTTTTTTTTTTTTTTGAATGCCAACCAGACTAAGCAGGTTAACCCTAATGTTGTCCTCGGGTCAAATTGACCCATTTTCTTTGTCAAGTACAAATCTCTACTTTCATTAATTTTGGGGCGTCTTATTCAATTTTATAGCATTTGAAAAAAAATTGAAGTGATTTTGAAATAGTATTGAGTAAAAGTTGACATATTCCAGTCTGTGATTATCATCAACATCCATTCTTTTAATTTTATTCTAAATAAATCCTAATTTCTGCTTTTCTAACTCCACCATTACTGTAGGTATAATTTCCTATAAATGAGGTTTATTGACCATAAATTCCAAAAATAACTGTAAAACTAAAGTTAGATGTTAAGTGTCAAAAAGTTACAAATATTAGTGTTAAAAGTGTTGACAAAAATGTTAAAAACATGACTAAAAAACATCAAAAGTGTTTATTTTCACATTTTGACAGGAAGACAACACAAGGCTTAAATAGGGAATTTTGTTTTATGTTGTTTAAAGCGTTTATTAATGAATGTTTGTTACGTTCAAGCCATTGCCAAATGAGTGGCTACAGAGTTAATAAAGACTATGAACTCCACACAACTCTTTGTATTTTTCTTAATGGCTATATTCAGGAGATTGTGGCGTCCGGTGACTTTCCTATGCAGAAACTCAAGTGAAGATAATGACTATATTAACTATGACTCGCTCTGACGTCTCTCCACATGTGTGTGTAGTTCAGGCCTGTGTGTGTAATGTATGTAATAACAACAGAGTGTAAATTGTAATGTCCCCTTGTGGGATTAAAAAAGGATATCATTATTATTATTGTAAGAGTTGTTTTTTTTTTTTTATCCTCGGTGTCCTCCTTGGCTACGAGGCTTGTATCATGTGGACACACCGACAGTTTTACTTAGAATTCCTCGTGGGGACGGCAGAAAGTACACACTACAGCTTTAATGTTTTTTTTTGGGATGATCGCTCAAGGTAAATAAATAAGTGGAAGACTGTTGCATTGGAGACACTGTAAATCATTTAATTTATGCTGATGACCTGGTATTTCTAAGTCCTTACAGTGTTAGGCTCCAGCAGTTATTAAGGGTTTGCTCACAGTATGTCAAGGATTTATCATGCACACAGGAAAATGGACCCACATATACACAACTCAGGTACGTAAAATGCAATGGTTTTATTAGTGAGCTCATAAACACACAGGCAACAGTGTCCAAAAAACAGCAGGCAAAGGTATATCCAGAAAAACTGGGTCAAACTCAAGGGAAAACAACAGGAAGTCAGAATACAGGACTCACTAAGGCGGGAAAATATACAACAGGAAGTAAAACAAGACAACACAAGGGAGAACAGAGCACTTTCAAAATAAAAAGGAAATGGAAAAATCAAACCGAAAATCTAAACCAAAACAATAACTTGACACAGTGATAGGATATGACAGGACTATGATATTAAATGTAATATTAAAAAAGCAAGGTCATTGTTGTAAGAAGCAAAGAGGAGAGGAAGTTAATTTTTCCAGTTTTCCAATTGTGTGATAATCTTTTCATTTAATCCAAGGAAATCATTATGTCTTGGTCACTTTAAAACAGATGATTTGAACAAAGACAGGGGCATATACACGCAATGCTGTGAGCTGTTAGCCTAGTTCACACTCTCGTTCATTTCATGAGTCTTGCCTCTCTCTATTGACAAGTGTTGACTTCCTTGAAGGCGGGTACTCTGTTGAAGTTTAAAACAATTGGATCTCCCCAGAGCCACTCTGGATCTGCCATAACCAATCGCTAACGTCAGCTTAGCATCGCTAGCGTTCGCCTTGGCCAACACCTTCACCATTAACTGAGCGAGCTGGAAAAATCTAACTTTTCCCAAACCCTATGCAGAGGAGGGCCACGACATCATGGCCACCAACCAAACTCAGCAAAGATTGTTCTTGCTCAAATCAACAACCATCACCATGGTGACAGCGCCTGCCAATGTGTTGATATGCCTGACAGCGCTTTCAGGGTGAAAAGTACATTCAGACAGTGGCCAGGCTGTTTCTGACGGGCCCACCAAGTCCACATGTTCTGGAATCCAGCCTTGACCGCTGCAGGACTTGTGCTGTGGTCGGAATTTTGGTAATTTGAGGAGATCACATTATTGACCTTTCACAGATTTCCATGACACCATTATAAGGTAAATCCTCCAGCAAAAAGAAAGCAGTGTTCTTTTAATAGTGTTTTTTAGTCACAACGATTTAAGTCAGTGGGGCATACATCAAATTTATTTCATCAATGTCAGAAACTAAAAGACAAAATTCAAGCAGTCCCCTGGTGTACTTCTGCCAAGGACAGTGACATGTGAAATGTATCCCTCTGCACTATTTAGAGTGAACGCTGGAAAGGCTTTTGAAGCAGATGTTGGGACCAGAACAACTCATCGTGTCAGGTATCCAGAGAGTTCTGTGGATTTAGGTGACCCCACTCATCTTGTGCTGGCTCCGTTTAACTCGGTTGATTTTGATTGGCTCACAGGGGCCCTCACTACAGGATTTAAAGCAATGTGAGGAATATTTTATAGACTATGTGATCATCTGTCCCTTGCAGTGTTTACTTTGTAAAACTATAGCTATATGTCTTAACATTTATCCATTGATAAACGTGTGACGATATCAACATGCAATATCGTTGACAAAGAAAAGAAAAGACTAAAACTAAATAAAGGTGTTACTTTTGGCAAATTCAACCTCTTTCTCTCTCTTTCTCTCTCTCTCTCTCTCTCTCTCTTAGAGTCACACATCCTCAGGTAATGCTGCCAAACTAAATATTATATAATATATGTACCCAGAATTCTGTTGACAAGCCAAGTACCACACCAAGAAAATTGAGTCCATCTTATGCAGAAGTAAGGACCGCGCAGAACAAGTTTCTGCAAGAGAGATTAGAGAAGAAAAATAAAAAGGGAGAGAACCCCAGCAACATGTACACACATCACTGTTACAAACAGCCATCAGTAGATATAATACTGCAGCATCACTTCACAGGACACGGTGACCAAGACATTGCTCCTTTCATGAAGATAATTATAGCTCCTGTGAAATAAGACAATATGACACTGTTACACCTATTCTTAGAACTACAATGAGTACATTTTGGCTTCATCTGCAAAGGCGGTGTGATTGTGTGGGAGGCACTGCGAGGCAGAACAAGACGTAGGTTTCTGTCACAAATAAAAGGCCTCAGGCAAACTAAATCAATGTTGTTGGTTTAGTCAAACCATAACCATTTCCTATGCTCAAGACCGGTCCAGTAGAAGAGAGGCACCACACCCCAGCACCTGTCAGCTGTAATATACCCTGAGGGTGGAGAAGAGAAGACATGAATAGGGAGAGAATCCCAGCAACATGTCCAAACATTACTGTTGAAAAGCAGATGAGTAGATGGTGGAGTACATTCAGCAAAAGGACACCTCTGTCTAAAAATAGATTTAGATACATTCTTTCTTTATCTGCAAAAGGAATTTGTGCTTTATAACACCCCTTCCTCACTGAGGGGAACGCTCATACAACACTTGGCCATTGTCAGGTATTAATGGACAAGGAGGAGGCGTGAACCATCCGCCATGCAGGAATGTGAGATAGTAACGTTATCTCACATCCCAATCACTGTTCAGGTCGCTGCGTCAGGCTGCGGCCGACAGTGATGTTACACATCGCAGATCAAATTGTTGGTAAAACTCCTTACGTATGGTTTTGGGGACAGTGACATGGCTGATGACTGGCTTGTCTTGTTGTTCAACATACTGCCAAATTATTTGTACTGATTGCCAACTGTACACAATGTTATTTACTTAGGATCTTGGTAGCATAGCGTTAGCTTTCTGGGTTGTCGCTGAGCGGACTATAAATATCTCCCGTTGCTAAGGGAGGCAATCTAAGGTCGTATCTAAGGTCCTTCCTATTTCCTGGAGGAGTGGTTTGCATTGCATAAGAAACTTATAGGATGGGAATGATTGTTCCAGGTATTAGTCAAACCATCAGCCGTGACCAGGGAAAGTGTAACAAAAAAATGTAATTAAAATATAAACTTATGTTTTAAAAATGACCATGGTATAAGCGGGTTAATGCCTTTTGATGTGTAGCACACACACCCAACACACCCCACCCTACAAAGTATTGTGAGTTATACATTAACTTAAGTAAGGGTTAATGCTGACGAGGTGTCCTTCAGGTACTGATGGACTTCGTTGGACGGTTCACGCCTCACTGTTGTCAATTAATACATGACAATGGCCACCATGTCGGGAATTAACCCTTCCTTAATGTATAACTCATATTACTTTGTGGGGTGGGGTGAGTGTGTTGGGTGTGTGTGCAACACATCCTTATATCTAAATGACAGAATACATTCATTGCCTGTGTGAGTCTCTCGATGGAGATTTCATTAAATGCTTCTGAGTAAGACATCACAGTCTCCCGGGCTTCTTCATGGATCCAGAGTCAAGCTGCTCCCGAGTTTTTCCATTACAAAAACATAGCATTTAATTTACCCATTCATTCAACAATAATTAATTATATATATAGAGATCATTGTTGAGGGGCAGCCCTCATCGAGACTCAGACATGTGGCTGTAGCAGTCATCGGCAATGAATGTATTCTGTCATTTAGATATAAGGATGTGTTGCACACACACCCAACACACTCACCCCACCCCACCAATTAATTTGAGTTATACATTAAGGAAGGGTTAATGACTGACAAGGTGTCCACTGTCAGGTACTGTATGGACTTAGTTGGACGGTTCACGCCTCACCGCCATGCTCTGGTCTCCGTGTTGACCTGCTCGGCCTCCAGAGGGTATTTGTCTTTGTCTTTGTTAAGTTAATATGTAAGCTAGAGTTTAACTTGTGAATGTCGCTAGTGTTTTTGTAACACTCATGATTAACAAGTGGATGCAAATAATTGAGTGAGATTTTCAGCAGGCTGGTACTACAGCCCAAGATTCTGACATTGTTTTTTTGTATTATTTTTGGGGGCTTTTCTCTTTATTGACAGTGTATTGAGATGAAAGGGGGAGAGAGATGGGGGATGACGCGCCACAGAGGCCCGCAGGTCGGATTTGATGACAACACCACTGATTAACCCTCCGGTTGTCCTCGGGTCAAGTTCACACCCGTTCACAAAAACCTTTTATATGGCGAGTGGATAGTGCCACATAACCCACGAAGGAGAGGGTCATGTGACTCTAATGTTTGGATTGACTACACCAAACGTTACACGGCGACGCCAGACCAAATATTTCATAATATATATCAATTCCATGTATCGAGTGAATTCAAGTCAATCAATATCCAGTAGAGTAAGCCTATGTTAAAGCATATAGGTTTAAATGTATTTCAATTCATTCAGTACATGTTCCAGGCCCTTTATCCAATATACAAGTTGCTCTAAAAGTACTGACCGTATAAAAATAATACTATATATTAAATTCTAGTACCTCATCATCTTATGTGACCTGCACTGTTGGAAGAATGCGTTGGAACTCTTAACATTGATTGAACATTGGCTCCATCTACTGGATAATTTACACCAATTGCCTTACTGTTTATTAATCTTCATAGATCTGTTTACATGTAACTGCATGTACCTATGTGTATATGTATGCACTGCATCTTATATAGCACACAGGGTTAAATTGGCTTCTGTAGGGAGGGGGGGCTTAGTTACGGTGAATGGTCATCATTCAAAATGACTTCATGTGTTTTTACACCAGATTGGCTTCTTTTTCCATTAAGTTATTCAAACACTGAGAAATACTTTACAGTTCACTTATTTTATTATTATTTTTTAACTTTAGGGTAATGTTAACAGGCAGGTAGTGGTTTTTACACTCGGAAAATGTATGAAATTGATTTAATAAATTGTTTGAAAATATTGGTTGGCAAATATGTAAACATATATTTAAACAAGTTATGTAATTATAATATATATTATAATTATGTTGATTTAAGAGAACCACGGACAATTTCTGGTGCGGGCGGTCTGGGGATCCCCATTAGAAATTTTTTAGCATTAAACATTTAATTTCCTGCATTTTGGTGAATTTGTATACACCTATTTCAATTTTTTTCTGAAACTATATGCCTGAACTATAAAAACTATATAAAACATAATGGAATACATTGCAATAAGGCTCTCAGGCATTCTGCATTGCTTTGTATTTATTCTCATTTCTATGTAATAATATGTGAGTCAGCACACATGGAGCTCAGGCATAATTTATTCTTCCTCCTTTTTTGCATCTTTTGTTGGGGATGTAACCTCCTTAAGTGTGCATGACAATTATTCACCTCAATAAATCATTATTTTTTAATAAACCCCTGGACTGTAATATTTAGATGTTTGAGCACGATTTCTGCTCATGTCCAAAACTTTGTGCACATTCACAATATAACGCATACCATCTGTGCTCTCTGAGGTTTGGAGGAGTCGTGGTATTTAGTGAAAAATAAAGTTATAGTTGGCTATTTTAAGAATAAAGTCAGTATAGTTCAGAAAATAATCTACCTGCACCATAGTCTGCTGTGCATTACGTGATTGCTCTGCTGATCCGGTAGGTCTCAGACCTTCTGACTGACACAGAGCCCTGATTGGGTCTCTGGTCTCTAGTTGAGTGGCTGTGCGGTGCTCTAGATTGGAGGTGGAAAACTGAAACTGTCTACGGCAGAAATACACCGAGCTTAAACCTGAAGCTGCACCGCTTTTTACTCTCTCAGCGAGTAGTAAAAAAGTGCTTTCACTATTGTATTGTCGTGTATGAAGACCATTAAGAACAAAAATACAACTTATATAAAATATGTAAAAAATACAACTTATATAAAATATGTAATGATGTTTTGTCTATTAGGTAAGTTGTAAGGGTAATGCCTCACAACGGTCTTATCTCTGGGCCACACGGATTTCTTCATGAAACCGTTGAGCATTAAAATGAACAGTAATGTATTAACGCTACTTATCTTTAGAGCAGAAACATAAGCATATACATAAAAGAGTGGACTGCAAAGAATAGGTATAATTAATTAGTTGAAAAGAGTGCAGTAACCAGAAGGAATATTACAATACAGTGTGTACTGTTTTCAGCTAATGGGGGGGACATGACGGCAGCATCGCAGTTGTCATCCTGGCATGACATGGAGCAAATAAAAACAATATCACATTTATTTTTGTTAAAATATCAAAAGCAAAGCAGGAATTATTTTTCACGAAAAACAATAGCAGACTGGAATGCTCCCCCCTTGGGGAAATTCCCAATTGTACAGAAGAAGAAGGGATGAAATGTGCGTCATTTCCGGTAAGTGCACATGGCAGTGCGCGATTTGAGACAACACTCCTCTGTCAAAATTTACGCACTATGCAAGACAGTACGTAGTGCACGAAGTGTACTAACGGAAGTGCGCGATTTGAGACACAGCCACAGCCCTAGAGTCATAGGGTCCATTTCCCGAGGAACATTAATTCCTTCTTCTCACTTTTTAGGCAAAGTAGGCTAAATAATAATACATTTTATTTATATAGTGCTTTACATGGTAGGCTAGTCAAAGACACTTTACGGTGAAACCAGCACATTTATCACAAAACAGAAACATGAAACTAGCCTATTGAAAGTAATTAAAACACAGTGTAGCCTCCAACTTTGTAAAAATGTGTTGGGACTAGTCGGCTAAGGAGATATTTTTACATCCTTACTAAAATTAAAGGAATGGATGTTGATGGATAATCACAGACTGGAATATGTCAACTTTTACTCAATACTATTTCAAAAACACTTCCATTTGTTTTACAATGCTATAAAATTGAATAAGACGCCCCAAAATTAATGAAAGTAGAGATTTGTACTTGCCAAAGAGCGTTGTGTGGAATCACTCAAGTTTGGGGAATTAAAAAGAACATTAATACAGGACAACTGGTCAATTTGACCCAAGGACAACATGAGGGTTAGAAAAAAATAATCCGATTTGAGTCAAAGGCACCAAGATCTCACTTTATCTAGTTGGCAGATGAAGACACAACCCTGACTTATTTATTCCGTAATGGGTAAATGTCACTCAAGCAAACTTCATATTTGTTTCACCGTTAGGAGCATACCCTTAATAATTGATTTGTTTGTATTTTTGGAGTGAATTGGCGTTCATTTTCCACAACAAATGGACGCAACTATGACCAAGGCTAGCAAGCTCACCAGCTATATAAGCTGTTATTTTTATGATTTTGATCATATATGTTGTGATTATACCTTCATTAAGATACTAAGCCGGATGACAGTTGATGATTGTTGTTGATTTTGGTTAAATATGCCAAATTGCTATTTTATTGATTATAGTTTAATTGGCTTAGCTAGGTAGCTAGGTAGCTAATGCTAGGTGTTTTATGCAAAAACATTTCTGGGGGGGAGGGATCCCCAGACCGCCCGCATCCGAAATTGTCCATGATTCTCTTAAATCAACATAAGTATAATATATATTATAATAACATAACTTGTTTAAAAAGATGTTTACATATTTGCCAACCAATATTTTCAAACAATTTATTAAATCAATTTCATACATTTTCCGAGTGTAAAAACCACTACCTGCCTGTTAACATTACCCTAAAGTTAAAAAATAATAATAAAATAAGTGAACTGTAAAGTATTTCTCAGTGTTTGAATAACTTAATGGAAAAAGAAGCCAATCTGGTGTAAAAACACATGAAGTCATTTTGAATGATGACCATTCACCGTAACTAAGGCCCCCCCTCCCTACAGAAGCCAATTTAACCCCTCCGCTATATAAGATGCAGTGCATACATATACACATAGGTACATGCAGTTACATGTAAACAGATCTATGAAGATTAATAAACAGTAAGGCAATTGGTGTAAATTATCCAGTAGATGGAGCCAATGTTCAATCAATGTTAAGAGTTCCAACGCATTCTTCCAACAGTGCAGGTCACATAAGATGATGAGGTACTAGAATTTAATATATAGTATTATTTTTATACGGTCAGTACTTTTAGAGCAACTTGTATATTGGATAAAGGGCCTGGAACATGTACTGAATGAATTAAAATACATTTAAACCTATAGGCTTTAACATAGGCTTACTCTACTGGATATTGATTGACTTGAATTCACTCGATACATGGAATTGATATATATTATGAAATATTTGGTCTGGCGTCGCCGTGTAACGTTTGGTGTAGTCAATCCAAACATTAGAGTCACATGACCCTCTCCTTCGTGGGTTATGTGGCACTATCCACTCGCCATATACAGTGAGGAAAATAAGTATTTGAACACCCTGCTATTTTGCAAGTTCTCCCACTTAGAAATCATGGAGGGGTCTGAAATTGTCATCGTAGGTGCATGTCCACTGTGAGAGACATAATCTAAAAAACATCCAGAAATCAAAATGTATGTTTTTTTAACTATTTATTTGTATGATACAGCTGCAAATAAGTATTTGAACACCTGTCTATCAGCTAGAATTCTGACCCTCAAAGACCTGTTAGTCTGCCTTCAAAATGTCCACGTCCACTCCATTTATTATCCTAAATTAGATGCACTTGTTTGAGGTCGTTAGCTGCATAAAGACACCTGTCCACCCCATACAATCAGTAAGAATCCAACTACTAACATGGCCAAGACCAAAGAGCTGTCCAAAGACACTAGAGACAAAGTTGTACACCTCCACAAGGCTGGAAAGGGCTACGGGGACATGTCCAAGCAGCTTGGTGAAAAAAGGTCCACTGTTGGAGCAATCATTAGAAAATGGAAGAAGCTAAACATGACTGTCAATCTCCCTCGGACTGGGGCGCCATGCAAGATCTCACCTCGTGGGGTCTCAATGATCCTAAGAAAGGTGAGAAATCAGCCCAGAACTACACGGGAGGAGCTGGTCAATGACCTGAAAAGAGCTGGGACCACCGTTTCCAAGGTTACTGTTGGTAATACACTAAGACGTCATGGTTTGAAATCATGCATGGCACGGAAAGGTTCCCCTGCTTAAACCAGCACATGTCAAGGCCCGTCTTAAGTTTGCCAATGACCATTTGGATGATCCAGAGGAGTCATGGGAGAAAGTCATGTGGTCAGATGAGACCAAAATAGAACGTTTTGGTCATAATTCCACTAACCGTGTTTGGAGGAAGAAGAATGATGAGTACCATCCCAAGAACACCATCCCTACTGTGAAGCATGGGGGGGGTAGCATCATGCTTTGGGGGTGTTTTTCTGCACATGGGACAGGGCGACTGCACTGTATTAAGGAGAGGAGGACCGGGGCCATGTATTGCGAGATTTTGAGGAACAACCTCCTTCCCTCAGTTAGAGCATTGAAGAAGGGTCGAGGCTGGGTCTTCCAACATGACAATGACCCGAAGCACACAGCCAGGAGAACCAAGGAGTGGCTCTGTAAGAAGCAGATCAAGGTTCTGGCGTGGCCTAGCCAGTCTCCAGACCTAAACCCAATAGAGAATCTTTTTAGGAGCTCAAACTCCGTGTTTCTCAGCAACAGCCCAGAAACCTGACTGATCTAGAGAAGATCTGTGTGGAGGAGTGGGCCAAAATCCCTTCTGCAGTGTCAAACCTGGTGAAAAACTACAGGAAACGTTTGACCTCTGGAACTGCAAACAAAGGCTACTGTACCAAATATTAACATTGATTTTCTCAGGTGTTCAAATACTTATTTGCAACTGTATCATACAAATAAATAGGATTTTTGGATTTTTTTTTTTTTTTAGATTATGTCTCTCACAGTGGACATGCACCTACGATGACAATTTCAGACCCCTCCATGATTTCTAGGTGGGAGAACTTGCAAAATAGCAGGGTGTTCAAATACTTATTTTCCTCACTGTAAGTCTCTCTCTCTCTCTCTCTCTCTCTCTCTCAGACACACACACACACACACTCAAACAGACGAACAATATTAAACCTCAACAAAGAACACAAGGTGTTTGCTCACTGTGATTCAGTGTCTGCAGAACAGGAAGCATTTAGGATGTTGGAAGACAAGACACAACACACTGGAAGAGACCGAAATACAGACTTTAGGAAAAGAACACTAAACTAAAGAAGGGAAGATTTTTTTCTCCCTTTTTGTCATCTTAAATTGGTGTGAGAAACGTTTATTGTTGAATGCATTCAAAATCAAACTCCCCAAATCTTTGTTTGCTTTGATTTTTGCTGCATATGATCGATTGACAATAGCATGAAATCATATGATTGTGTGTTTTTGTTAGTGAAATGATTCTATGAAGAAGTTGAACAACAATCTTTGGAGAAAGTTATATTTCACAAAGGCTATGCCATGCAAAACTCTGGAGACGTTTTAAAGAACTTGTCCTTTCTCCTGTCTCAAACCTGCACGCACTGTTGATTTCCTAGTATATTTACATCAGAGCCCTTAATTACCATGAATAAGATGACACGATTACGAAACGGCACCAACAACACTAACTGTGCCAATATCAGCATGTAATATTTTTGACAATGCACACACACACACACACACACACACACACACACACACACACACACACACACACACACACGGCGGCCAAAGATCAGGTTGTTGTTTCAGTCTCTGCACTGCTGATCTGTAGAGCTGTAATGTTTTAGGTTGCAACCCAGTCTAATGGCAGTTCATGAAATGTTCACTTGATTTAATCTATTGATTTGTATACACAGACACGTTTACCTTGTTTTTTTTCCTGACGTTTTTTTATACTAATGTATTACAATGGGAATCATCTTATGATTACAGCCCGATTCTTTCCAGATGGGCTGCAGCAGAGAAGCTTTATACAGCTTTGCTAATATTGGTATTTTTAGCCCAACAATGTCGGGCATTCATATGAGAGTATCAACGATCGGGGGGTCTTTAACGACAGTATCGCACATATTTAACCCTTGTGTTGTCTTCCCGTCGACCATGCAACTCTGTGTTTTCCTGGGTTGAAATTTCAACATTTTGTTTCTACACCTTGACGTTTTTGTCAATTTTATTCACATTTTTTGTCACTTTTTCAGCATTTAAAACAAGAATGTTTTCGTTGATTTTTTTCCCTGTGTTTTCTTAGTTTTTTCCCCAACATTTGTCACTTTTTTCAATGTTCTTTTGTCATAGTTCTGTTATAAAAAGTTTTTGTGAACGGGTCAACTTGACCCGAGGACAACCGGAGGGTTAATCAGTGGTGTTGTCACCAGCAACCACGCGTTGCTCAGTTTTGTTTCAGGAAGTTATGCAAAAAGTTAACATGTCAGAATCCGGGTCGGCCTCTAGCCCCCCCCCCCATGTAGGCTGAGTCCTACAGCGGCATACAGGCAGAAACTAAAACCTGTTAAACCTGTTGTAAAGAGGGTGAAAAGATGGACCAAGTCAAAGCTGGATCTACAGGCCTGTTTTGACTCTACTGATTGGAGTGTTTTTGAGGCTGCAGCCACTGATCTGGACCAACTAACTGACACTGTGACATCTTACATCAGCTTTTGTGAGGACATGTGTGTGTCGACTAAAACCTTCTGCACATACAACAACCAAAAACCCTGGTTCACAGCAAGACTCAGGCAGCTTCGTCAGTCAAAAGAGGAGGCCTTCAGAAGTGGGGGACATATAACCAGCTATAACCAGGCCAGGAACACACTGACCAAAGAGAGCAGCTATGCTAATAAGCTGGAAAACCGCTTTACAAACAACGATCCTCTGTCAGTGTGGAGAGGCCTGCAGACACTCCCAAACTACAGGAGACCACGCCCCAACACTGCTGGTCCTCAACAACTGGCTGACGAGCTGAATGGGTTTTACTGTAGGTTTGAAAAGCCCAGTCACACCCCTCCCCCACACCAACTCACACTTCAGTCAATCACCTTCCCCCACCTGTACGCTGTGATCTCCCCCCTCTGAGCTCTCACCTGCACTCACAATCTTGAAGTGGATGTGCGCCAGCTCGTCCAGAGGCAGAAGACCAGGAAGGCTCCTGGCCCAGACGGTGTGTAACCATCCTGCCTGAAGATCTGTGCAGACCAGCTGGCCCCATCTTCACTCAGATCTTAAACAGATCTCTGGAGCTATCTGAAGTTCCCTCCTGCTTCAAACGCTCCACAATCATCCCAGTCCCCAAAAACCCTCCATCTCTGGACTAAATGACTACAGTCCTGTCGCCCTGACATCTGTAGTCATGAAGTCCTTTGAAAGACTGGTGTCAGCCCACCTTGACGGACATCCCAGTCCCTTACTGGACCCCTGCAGTTTGCCTACAGGGCTAACAGGTCTGTGGATGATGCAGTCAACGTGGGACTGCATTACATCCTGCAACACCTCGACTCTCCAAGGGCTTATGCAAGGATCCTATTCGTGGACTTCAGCTCGACGTTCAACACCATCATCTTGGACATCCTCAGCACCAAACTCTCCCGTCTCACTGTGCCAGCCTCCACCTGTCAGTGGATCAGAAACTTTCTGACTGACAGGAGTCAGCAGGTGAGGCTGGGGAACATGACATCCAGCACACGGACTATCAGCACTGGCACCCCCCAGGGGTGTGTGCTCTCCCCACTGCTTTTCTCCCTCTACACCAATGACTGCACCTCAGTAGACCCATCTGTTAAACTCCTAAAGTTTGCTGACGACACAACAATCATCGGCCTTATCCGGGACGGTGATGAGTCGGCCTACAGATGGGAGGTGGATCAGCTGGCTCTCTGGTGCAGTCAGAACAACCTTCAGCTTAACACGCTCAAAACTGTGGAGATGATCGTGGACTTCAGGAAGAGACCCCCCACTCTTCCCCCCCATCACCATACTCAACAGCCCTGGGTCTGCTGTGGAATTCTTCAGGTTTCTGGGATCCACTATATTTCAGGACCTGAAGTCCAACACAGACATAATCATCAAAAGGCCCAGCAGAGGATGTACTTCCTGTGCCAGCTCAGGAAGCTCAACCTGCCTAAGGAGCTGCTGGTCCACTTCTACAGTCTGTCTTCTGCACGTCCATCACTGTCTGGTTTGGGTCTGCCCCTAAAAAAGGACAGGAGCAGACTACAACGGACAGTTAGGACTGCAGAAAAGATCATCGGTGCCAACCTGCCCTCCGTCCATGACTTCTACTCTTCCAGAGTCAGGAACCATCACTGCAGACCCATCTCACCCCCAACACAACCTGTTCCAACTTCTCCCTCTGGTAGGCGCTACAGAGCACCCCAAAACCAACAGACTCAGGATCAGTTTCTACCCACAAGCCATCTCTCTGATGAACAGCTGACTCTGACCCACAGTGTCAGGTTCAATTCTGGTCAATAACCCAGTAACACTGCCTCTATAGCACCTGTTTACTGGTTCCACATATTACTCCACTTATTTAGTATTTATTCATCATTCATCATTCTCATATCTCACTTATTTATTACTATTTACTCATAATTTCCATTCTCATATCTCACTTATTTGTTATTTATTCATCATTCTCTTTTCCTATTTCATAACTGTTCATAATGTTCATACTGTTCATATTGTAATATAATAACATAATACTATTTATCCCAGAATCCTTTGCACTGTGCTCCACATTTAAATTTTTATTGCACTCTTCATTGCACTCATGACTCTATATTGTTTCTGTTTAGATTATGTGTATATATTAGTGTGTATGTATTGTTTGGTTGTTTTATATGTGTAAGTACATTGTGAGCAACGATGTTCCAAAGAAACATTCCTCGTATGTGTCCTCATACCTGTCAAATAAAGCCAATTCTGATTAATGTATAACTCACATTACTTTGTGGGGTGGGGTGAGTGTGTTGGGTGTGTGTGCAACACATCCTTATTTCTAAATGACAGAATACATTCATTGCCTGTGTGAGTCTCTCGATGGAGATTTCATTAAATGCTTCTGAGTAAATCATCAGTCTCCGGGCTACTTCATCGATCCAGAGTCAAGCTGCTCCCGAGTTTTTCCATTACAAAAACATTTTCATTCATCCATTCATTCAACAATTATTTATACTTGAAAGATCGTTGAGGGGCAGCCCTCATTTACAATGACATCAAGTTGCGAAGAAAACAACACAGAAAAGAAAGCAATAATGATATAAAGTGTGATAGAATAAATCTTTATTGTCCCTCAGGGTGGAGATTTTCCTTAGGCTCACCCATCCTACAAGACAGATCATCATTGTAAATAAAGTATACAAACATGAAATGAATCAGGATAAAAAAGGAATACATATGCTTAAATTCCTTAAAATAGCAGCTCAGTTTGATTGTCACTTGGTTTGATGGCATTTAGAATAACATATTTGCCAGAGGCACTCTGAAGCACCTCCCAGACTAGAAAGAGGGTGCGTACTATCTGCAGTGATGTTCCTAGCTTTCTTCCTCATTCTGTCAGTGTATTAGATTACATTACATAATACGTTATTCATTCCACAGTGGGGAAATTCTCTTATTACAGCAGCAGCAGTTTCTACTTGTTGCAAATACTGCACCATGCAAATGGAATTTCTACAGTGAACAAGCAAAGTGTAATGTAATCTCATACACTGACAGAATGAGGAAGCCAAATGCCATCAGTATCATCAACCAAACCAATGTGACAATCAAACTGAGCTGCTATTTTAATACATGCTTAAGCATATGTATTCTCTTTTTATCCTGACAGTTTCATTTCATGTTTTTATACTTTATTTACAATGATGATCTGTCTTGTAGGCCGGGTGAGCCAAAGAAAAATTTCTACCCTGATGGACAATAAAGATTTATTCTATTTTATCACACTTAATATCATTTTTGCTTTCTTTTCAACTCTCGACTCTGGATCCATGAAGAAGCCCGGGAGACTGTGATGATTTACTCAGAAGCATTTAATGAAATCTCCATCGAGAGACTCACATATGTGACTTTAGCAGTCATCAGCAATGAATGTATTCTGTCATTTAGATATAAGGATGTGTTGCACACACACCCAACACACTCACCCCACCCCACAAAGTAATATGAGTTATACATTAAGGAAGGGTTAATTCCCGACATGGTGGCCATTGTCATGTATTAATTGACAACAGTGAGGCGTGAACCGTCCAACGAAGTCCATCAGTACCTGAAGGACACCTCGTCAGCATTAACCCTTACTTAAGTTAATGTATAACTCACAATACTTTGTAGGGTGGGGTGTGTTGGGTGTGTGTGCTACACATCAAAAGGCATTAACCCGCTTATACCATGGTCATTTTTAAAACATAAGTTTATATTTTAATTACATTTTTTGTTACACTTTCCCTGGTCACGGCTGATGGTTTGACTAATACCTGGAACAATCATTCCCATCCTATAAGTTTCTTATGCAATGCAAACGTTCACTCCTCCAGTAAATAGGAAGGACCTTAGATACGACCTTAGATTGCCTCCCTTAGCAACGGGAGATATTTATAGTCCGCTCAGCGACAACCCAGAAAGCTAACGCTATGCTACCAAGATCCTAAGTAAATAACATTGTGTACAGTTGGCAATCAGTACAAATAATTTGGCAGTATGTTGAACAACAAGACAAGCCAGTCATCAGCCATGTCACTGTCCCCAAAACCATACGTAAGGAGTTTTACCAACAATTTGATCTGCGATGTGTAACATCACTGTCGGCCGCAGCCTGACGCAGCGACCTGAACAGTGATTGGGATGTGAGATAATGTTAATATCTCACATTCCTGCATGGCGGATGGTTCACGCCTCCTCCTTGTCCATTAATACCTGACAATGGCCAAGTGTTGTATGAGCATTTCCCCTCAGTGAGCACAAATTCCTTTTGCAGATAAAGAAAGAATGTATCTAAATCTATTTTTAGACAGAGGTGTCATAAGGGGGGGACACTATTTTTCCTTTTGCTGAATGTACTCCACCATCTACTCATCTGCTTTTCAACAGTAATGTTTGGACATGTTGCTGGGATTCTCTCCCTATTCATGTCTTCTCTTCTCCACCCTCAGGGTATATCACAGCTGACAGGTGCTGGGGTGTGGTGCCTCTCTTCTACTGGACCGGTCTTGAGCATGGGAAATGGTTATGGTTTGACTAAACCAACAACATTGATTTAGTTTGCCTGAGGCCTTTTATTTGTGACAGAAACCTACGTCTTGTTCTGCCTCGCAGTGCCTCCCACACAATCACACCGCCTTTGCAGATGAAGCCAAAATGTACTCATTGTAGTTCTAAGAATAGGTGTAACAGTGTCATATTGTCTTATTTCACAGGAGCTATAATTATCTTCATGAAAGGAGCAAATGTCTTGGTCACCGTGTCCTGTGAAGTGATGCTGCAGTATTATATCTACTGATGGCTGTTTGTAACAGTGATGTGTGTACATGTTGCTGGGGTTCTCTCCCTTTTTATTTTTCTTCTCTAATCTCTCTTGCAGAAACTTACTTCTGCATAACTGATCGACTCAATTTTCTTGGTGTGGTACTTGGCTTGTCAACAGAATTCTGGGTACAAATATTATATAATATTTAGTTTGGCAGCATTACCTGAGGATGTGTGACTCTAAGAGAGAGAGAGAGAGAGAGAAAAGAGGTTGAATTTGCCAAAAAAGTAACACCCTTATTTATTTTAGTCTAGAGTTTTCTTTGTTTAATATTGCCACACGTTTATCAATGGATAAATGTTAACAGACATATATAGCCATAGTTTTTAGTTTACACAGTAAACACTGCAAGGGACAGATGATCACATACAGTAGTCCATAAAAATATTCCTCACATTGCTTTAAATCCTGCAACAGCCCGTCTTCCACTCATTCATTTGCCTCGAGCGATCATCCCAGTGCCAATATTCTCTTTTATGATAATGCATAACTGTTCTGAAGAGATAAGTCAAAACATTTACTACACAAAAGAAGTAAAGCCCACTCCGTCCGCTTTTCTGTGTGTATATGTGTGCATTTGCGTGTGTACACTGTAATTGTCTTTGTAGTGTTCTACAAACAGTAACTGTGTTGAACTGCATGAATTAATGTCTATTGAAGTGGATTAGAATATAAGATGTTTTAATGGGTTGAAGGGACAAAACATCTACAAACCTTTTAAAACCAAAGTGAAAGCGTGGAAAGACCTCTAGATAAACATGAAGTAGAAATCTCAAAGATATGCAGAGTTGATGACCCCTGGGCCGGATGAGTTTTTCAAAAAGTTTTCCTCACAGCTCAAACCTCTGCTTCTTAGCCCTTGTATTGTCCTCGGGTCAAATTGACCCATTTCAAAGCGTTTTATATCAGAAATAGGGATTTCTTTCAACCAAATAGCCCAACAATAACATGGATAATTCCATACAACATTCTTCTGATAAAATTATTGGTTACTTTCAATGAATTATTTGGGTGTTTTATTTAATCTTATATTTGTATTGGTTTCAAAACAGTATCCAGACTAAACTTTGACATGACATCAACATCCTCTGATCTTAACTATTAGATAAAATAATTCATAATTTCTGCCTTTTTAACTAAAACTTATTTGTAATTTGATACAAATGAGGTTTGTTGACCATGAATTATTAAACTAGCTCAGGTTTTTTTAAAAAGCACCAAAAGCATGGAAAAAGTAAATGCCAAAAAAAAAAAAAACTGTCTTTTAAAACTGATTCAAATGAGGAAACTGGGGTAGATCTTCAGAATTGTGTCTGACTTGACTTGGGACATGCTTGACTTATTTCATTGACTCAACTTGCTTGATTTTCACCACAGTGACACAGAGACTTGCTTGCAACTTGAAGGTTAAGACTAGAAGGTGCGCGGTCACAGAAGGCATGTGTCATGTGCACAGGCCAACAGTTTTGCTGTCATTACTTAAGAGAGTTCCTTATGAGGGGTGGCAAGCATTACGCACTATAGCTTTAACTTGGTTTCAGTAACACGTAAGGACAAATAACAGCACCCTGGTTAGAGGAAGTGACGTTGGTAAGGGAGGGCCGCTGCTGCCTAATTGTTCAGAGAGGGTGTTTTGTTCCATGCATGCCAGATGAAGACAGGTATCTGTATGGGCTGTAGGACGAGGTTCCTGAGTCAGGCAGGGCTAGAGAGTCAGGGCAGGTAATTGGAAGTTTGACAAAGGCGTTTGACAGTTAAAAGGCTTGACAGCATGCCCCGGAGTGTGGGCTTTGGTGCAAGTCTGTCACTTGTTTGGCTCAGACTTCCAATTAAGTGAATTGAACCTTGAAGATACAGCTTTGGCAGACTGATCTCATGAAATGGCGTATGTATGACATGCTAATTTGTATGCTATTGTTGGCATGTTATCAAGATGCATACTTGCTTTTAACCTTTTTGTACTTCCTTAACTTACAATCCAGGTAGGGAGGTTGGTCAGGGTGGTGGATAGGTAAAACACAGGACATTGCTCAATATCCTCCATGACTCAGGAGTTGTCAATGACAACTGTAGATTGCTAAAATTCAATAAGGTCAAGTAGACAGTTGCAAGTATTGCAAAAATTGTAAGCGTGCCTCAGCTCGTGAGTGTCTCAGAATAACCCAAATCTTTAAAAGGAAGTAAGTTTGCAGCCCTTATCTGAATTATCTACACTTTGTTTGCTACACCTAAGTCTCCTCTGCAGTATCCTATCCAGGGGATATAAAGTCCAGCCTTTGACCTCCACTCTCATACCAGATTTGCTACAATCTATATATAGCTCAGAGAGCATGCTTATGAATTTGAAGTAGGCCTATTCACATTACAGTAAATGATAATAGCAAGTTGGAGAAAGTTACACTGGGTTGGTCATATATATATATAACATAATGCTGTATCACTTAATGAGTTAAAAACCTGGAAATTAAAGTGTCAAATCAGCCGGAACTAGCTGCTAGCTGGCTGCTACCTGAAGAAAACAGCAGCCACTAACATTAGACCCAGCGTTTGGGTCTGAGCACCATGGTCGGATATATATATTTCTTCTAGTAGCAGCTAGCTAGCAGCTAGCCGCCAGCCTATTGTGACCCAGTCCACGGCGCTAGGGATTGCACTGGCTCTGGTCTGGCGTGACCCGCTTTTGTCCATGCTAAGTAGTCTCAGGGACCGCGCCCATGCACTACCTGCTAGTCATCCCAGGGACAAGTTGAATCTGCATAGCTCATGTTTTATTTCCTCTGGTAGATAGTGATATAGTGATATGCGGCCCATGCCTATCACTGTACTACTTCAGTCTTTAAAACATCAGCTCTCAGGTTTCACTTACCACAAAAAAGATTTCTGCGCTACACACAACGAAAGTATTGAATAGCATCCAGGGTTGCTATAGCAACATTAACGTCATCATTGCAGATGACAGCTTTGAACCTGCGCACATTGCCTCCAGGGCAGGTAAACACACACATTGTAATTAGGGCTGTCAGTTGATTAAAATAGGTCATCATGATTTGTCCATAGATAATCATACTCTGCAATCAACTGCACATTTTTCATTTTTTTTAAATGTACCATAAAAGGGATTAAAAATCTTAGAAAATGTGTTGAAGTCCAACATCTTTGATCTCTCCGGTCATAATGTCTGGCAAAAATAATACTCAACAATATATGCAGACGGCCTCTCTGTCTGTATTCCCAACTCTGTCTCACTCAATGTCACGCCCACAGCACTGATGGGTTACACATACAGTGAGGATGTAAAAAATAAGTATTTGAACACCCTGCTATTTTGCAAGTTCTCCCACTTAGAAATCATGGAGGGGTCTGAAATTGTCATCGTAGGTGCATGTCCACTGTGAGAGACATAATCTAAAAAAAAAAAATCCAGAAATCACAATGTATGATTTTTTAACTATTTATTTGTATGATACAGCTGCAAATAAGTATTTGAACACCTGTCTATCAGCTACAATTCTGACCCTCAAAGACCTGTTAGTCTGCCTTCAAAATGTCCACCTCCACTCCATTTATTATCCTAAATTAGATGTACCTGTTTGAGGTCATTAGCTGCATAAAGACATCTGTCCACCCCACACAATCAGTAAGAATCCAACACTAACATGGCCAAGACCAAAGAGCTGTCCAAAGACACTAGAGACAAAATTGTACACCTCCACAAGGCTGGAAAGGGCTACGGGGAAATTGCCAAGCAGCTTGGTGAAAAAAGGTCCACTGTTGGAGCAATCATTAGAAAATGGAAGAAGCTAAACATGACTGTCAATCTCCCTCGGACTGGGGCTCCATGCAAGATCTCACCTAGTGGGGTCTCAGTGATCCTAAGAAAGGTGAGAAATCAGCCCAGAACTGCACGGGAGGAGCTGGTCAATGACCTGAAAAGAGCTGGGACCACCGTTTCCAAGGTTACTGTTGGTAATACACTAAGACGTCATGGTTTGAAATCATGCATGGCACGGAAGGTTCCCCTGCTTAAACCAGCACATGTCAAGGCCCGTCTTAAGTTTGCCAATGACCATTTGGATGATCCAGAGGAGTCATGGGAGAAAGTCATGTGGTCAGATGAGACCAAAATAGAACTTTTTGGTCATAATTCCACTAACCGTGTTTGGAGGAAAAAGAATGATGAGTACCATCCCAAGAACACCATCCCTACTGGGAAGCATGGGTGGGGGGGTAGCATCATGCTTTGGGGGTGTTTTTATGCACATGGGACAGGGCGACTGCACTGTATTAAGGAGAGGAGGACCGGGGCCATGTATTGGGAGATTTTGGGGAACAACCTCCTTCCCTCAGTTAGAGCATTGAAGATGGGTCGAGGTTGGGTCTTCCAACATGACAATGACCCGAAGCACACAGCCAGGAGAACCAAGGAGTGGCTCTGTAAGAAGCATATCAAGGTTCTGGTGTGGCCTAGCCAGTCTCCAGACCTAAACCCAATAGAAAATCTTTGGAGGGAGCTCAAACTCCGTGTTTCTCAGCGACAGCCCAGAAACCTGACTGATTTAGAGAAGATCTGTGTGGAGGAGTGGGCCAAAATCCCTTCTGCAGTGTGTCAAACCTGGTGAAGAACTACAGGAAACGTTTGACCTCTGGAACTGCAAACAAAGGCTACTGTACCAAATATTAACATTGATTTTCTCAGGTGTTCAAATGCTTATTTGCAGCTGTATCATACAAATAAAAAAAAAAACATACAATGTGATTTTCTGGATTATGTCTCTCACAGTGGACATGCACCTACGATGACAATTTCAGACCCCTCCATGATTTCTAAGTGGGAGAACTTGCAAAATAGCAGAAATTGTGGAACACACAACATTTATCAGCTGCACAGCTGCTGGTTATTCAGCTTTTGACCCCGATTCCACTAACCACTGCTGCAGTATTTAAACCTGGGTGGAGCTCCCCTTTGGCGCCAGATCGTTGCATCTGCTTGGTAACTTGGCTCCCAGAGAAAACCTTGTCCTAGTTTTTGTCCTGATCTTGTATTCCTCGTGCTGTGTTTAACTTCCTGCCTCTCTGCCGAGACCTACACCTCAGACCTCCTGCCGTTGCCTGCTGTTCTGTCAGCTCTACACCACTCGGATGCTCCGATTCTATAGACAGAGAGAGTTTGGATGCACCACCGCCTGACCGTCTCAGCAACTTTCCAGTCTGAGTCCTCCAGTTCAGTGCTATCTGTCCTTGGCTGTTGCTTAAGTACCAGACTTTCATTAAGCGTTTGTAATTGTTATACTGTGTCATTTGTTCATGTTTATCATCCCCATGGGGAATTTATGTTGCAGTAAAATCACATCACATGGTATTTAAAACAACATTAGGACAGACAAGACAAGGAAGAAGCGAAACCATAACATGTATACATTGCCACTCATAACGTAGACCAAAGCACTATGGTTGAGGGGAGGGGATAGTGTTCCAGACCAGCTGGGAGAATGGAAATGAAAAATGAATAAACCAAATCTACCTATCATCGCACAGAACATTCTTTATAAAGGAGTTTGATGGCCTGTGGAACAAAGCAGAGCTTAGATCTGTTTTTTTGTAAACACTGGAGCACAGTATCGTCGTCCTGAGGGTAGCAGTTCAAATGAGGAGGCAAGGGGGTGCTTCTGATTACCCACAATGCTATTTGCCTTTCTCAGTATTCTGTTTTTATAGATACTCTCCATACTTGGGAATGGAATACCAGATAGTTTGCTGGAAGTTATTATTTTTCTAATGTACTTTTTTGTGCTTCAGTGGCGTTGCCAAACCAACAGATGATGCCAAAGGAGAGAACACTTTCAACAAAGCACATTAAAACCTTGGAAGTATACTGCTGCTGACATTAAAGGGGTGATAGAATGGTTGTATAGAATATTCCACACTGTTCCTTAAGGTCTCATGATAGGGTATGTAACATTTGTTGGGCTGAAAATGTTGCTTTTGGCCCTCATACCACCCTGTTAAATTGACCTGGCTTGAAACGAGAGGTGTTCTGCCTTATATGGTCTGCTCATGAATATTTAAATAAGCTGCGCGATGATTGGTTGGTGTGCAACGAGCTTTGCTGCGGCTGACAGAGCAACAGGACCAACAACACTCACTAAAACATCCAAGGTGGAGATCGCATGGAGACTTTAGCTGTTGAACGGTATCTGTTTGAGCATGAATCAGAGGAAGGATCTGATACAGAGGAGCAACCTGCCAGTACATTTTCAACACATTGCCCAACATTAGCTGTTCGTTGCTATACTAGTGTAATACTCACACTTCAGTGTTGTAGCCTAAGGATAACTTTGTATTAGGCTTGTTTTTAGTATTGTCAGCAACATAAGTTAATTTGCACACGGACAAATATTTTACAACTAGTACCCTCACAGTTTCAGTCAAGATGTCCAGTTGGCTGAAAAGTTAGTGGCCAGTTCATAGAGCTGCTCACAACGAAAGTCTCTTTGGTTGTGATTATGAGTTACGTACATTATTTAACACGTAGTAGTAATCAGAGGTAGGTAGTAACGAGTTACATTTACTCCATTACATTTACTTGAGTAAGCTGAAGACTCTACCACGTGACTGTGTTTAACCAATCACACGTTGTTGTGCAGTCACGTGACCATACTCGATCTCAGCGGCGGGACAGGTTAGCTTTACAGTCGTAGCTAATCAAAAATGTAAGAATCAACCGTCGCCAAGGCAACGCAGACCATGAGGAACCCCCCCGGCCTCATAGTGAAAGCACGGTTACCTTCTTTTAGGAAAAGTGCGAAACAGCAGCTACATTGTGCGGCGTCTTCTGTGTCCCTTTGTCGAAAACAATCGGACATGTCAACATTCAAAAACTCAACATCTAACCTGAGGAGACGTAGCGGTAGTTTTAGTTGTTGCTGTGGAGAGGTGGAGGTTTGTCTTTTAGGTTACATACAGTATGTTTTGCACACGCAGTATCCATCCAAATTTGATGTTTAAGTCTCTCACTTCAGCTATTTTGTAATTAATAAAATAATTTATATATATATAATTTGCCTAAAGATGATTATTTTGTATTTTTGTCGGTCTGATTGATGCTTGTGTTAAGAAATAAATCAGACGTTACTTAACAGTTACTCACTACTTGAGTAGTTTTTTCATCAAGTACTTTTTTACTCTTACTCAAGTAATTATTTGGATGACTACTTTTACTTTTACTTGCGTCAAATTATTCTGAAGTAACAGTACTTTTACTTGAGTACAATTTTTAGCTACTCTACCCACCTCTGGTAGTAATATGTTATCTTACAACAGGACGTCCATTTAGCTGGACAGGAGACTACTATTTCTGTTCAGTTTGTATGCTACGTTCTAAAGTATTATTACTACTGTCGCCTGTGTCAGTAGGTCAAATGTTATCTTGGAACTACTATCCTGCTGATTAGATCATCTGACTTTGAGATTATTACCTTCTTAACATGTAGTAATATGTAAAATTACAACTACGGTGCATCCATCTTACCTTGGCAGGTGTACTTGTGGAAACTGTGCACAAATGCCCCAGGAAAGAGAAACTATATGTTGCCAATAAATACCTCAGGTAACTAAAACTAGATACATTAAACTCAAGCTACTTTATGCTTTCATTCAACATTATGAAATAACAACAAGCTCATTGTTTGTTTTTACAGGTCATGAGAAGAATGACCCAGGTTCCTGAGGAGATAACCTGTATGATTGACCATCCTGGCCTTCATCCGGTGTGCCGCAATATATATTCTTTACAGAGGTGACCATGGCCGGTTGAGAATTAGAGGGATGGAAAGGTGAGGCCAATTTGATACCACTGTTAGCAGTTCAAGTATATAAATAAAATGTTTATAACAATACCCATTGGTTATTGGTTCAGCATTATTACACAAACACAGTATTATCAAGACAACAAAATGAAAAACTTTATTTAGTTTCAAAACAATCATTACTCTGAAATCTAAAAAATGTGATTGTCCACTACACCCTGTTCTCTTTGCAGGCAATGCAGACACATGGCCTATAGGACTTTTGTGAGCTGGTGCTGGGGTTTTTCTTGGTAGAAGTGTCTGTGTCGTGATCCCCTCTTGTGTCGTGCTGCGTATACAGAGGGAGTTTCTGGATGCTTCAGGGCAGTATGTCGGGTTCAGACCCCCCTTGACTTAACCGTGACACATGTTCAGCGACCGCATCGTCCATGGAAGGCCTGTCGAACGGAGTACACAGGTCCTGGGGCACAGGAATCTGCCAGACTGCTTCCAGATAAGGAAGAGGGTCATGGATGATCTCCTCAAACACCAGTCGCATCAGGTCTAAGACATAGCCTGTTGAGTGTGTGTGTGAAAAGTAATTTTCAGCACCTATACCATTGCACATTTGGATTTGTTGTTTGTAGTGTGTGAAAAGTTATTTTTAGTGCCTATACAATGCAAATTGTTTGTTTGTAATAAAAAAAAATATTTAAACTTACAAATTGACTCTGTCTTCACTTGTTTGACTGTGTAACCTCCCCTTTGGCCTTTGGGAACAGAAGTCTGTACATTAGTTTCCCCTTGGCTGTCTTCCGTTGTGGGTGATCAGCATTCTCATTGGAGTGAGAGTTGCAAGATACAACCTGAAACAAAAAACATACATTTTGTAACATAATTGTATTACCTTTTACACACACCAAGCAAAATACTCCAGTTAACTCACAGCAAAAGCAGTTGCTAAACCTCTAAGCTATGCCAGCGCTGGACTCTAACCAGTGTTGTTACAAGTGCCTTACAGTTAGAGCAGCTTAAAACTGGCTTTATGTCTCTAGACCATTACTCATGTCTCACCCCTTCACTGAACAAAACCAGTTTCTGCAGACAATTTGTCTCCCATTCACATTTGCCTTTTCTAAAGACTTGTTTTGTTGAATGACGATGTTCATAGGGCGTGTACATACCTGCACAAGGCATCTTTAACAAACCATCTAACATTCAGTCATACCTATTGTATACAAACACATTCCTACCTATTGTCCAAATTATTAGAAGTGGATCTATGAACCTAACTCATATTTAGACATCTGAGGTTAAAGATTTGTGTTGCTGTTGCGCAGATATAATGACAAACAGACATATGATCATTTTCAGTACACCAAAACTCAAAGTAAGTACAATATATATATATATATATATATATATATAAATAAAGACAATTTGGTAACCTCCTTATGGAAATACTAACGTCACTATGTCACAGGCCAAGGAGACAGAAAGAACTGAGGATATGGGAGACCAGGGACAGTCAGGTGTAGAGTTTCAGGTAAGGGACAGGGAGACCAGGGACAGTCAGGTGTAGAGTTTCAGGTAAGGGACAGGGAGACCAGGGACAGTCAGGTGTAGAGTTTCAGGTAAGGGACAGGGAGACCAGGGACAGTCAGGTGTAGGTAAGTGTGTTGAGCTTAGTTCATATTTTTGGAGGTGTGTGGCTGCCAGGGTTAGCAGATCATGAGCTTTACCAGTGGCTCAGTAATTTACATATAATCAGCTTATTTAACAAGTGTACAAAAACATTGTATTTCTTTTATATGGGAACACTTTTTCAAAATAAGTCATTATGTTTTAAGGTATTTTTGTGGCTTGATTGTAAACTTAAAAAAAGAAACTTTGGTCGGATAAGTCCGCTTTTTCATTGAATCAAGAGAAACACTAAAAAGAAATACAATGTTACAGTCTCCATGCTACACCTTTGATAGTATTAAGCCCTTCCTCTGTGTACACATATCCTCTACTAGTATAGTTATGGCTGTATTATTTATGTTACCTTCAAAAATTGCTCCCCCACCCAACTGTTAGATGAGATTTGCTCTCATGGTTGTCCTACGGAAGGAGTGGGCAATTAATTTTCCCAAGGGGTCACATGAGAATCAGGGACTGTTGATCAAAAGGCTAAACTCAATTCTGCTCAATATTAATTTTTTTGTCAGGCGGAACATTCTCAAACGTCTCTTTTTCCTCTGGGCAAATTAGCACAGCAAAGTATACCAAACCCTGTTTAATTGACTTTTCCTGATATCATAAAGCTGATCTTGACTGCTGCAACCCTGGATGTGCAACACTTAGTAAAAAAGCCTTGTTGCATTTGCAGTTTAACTAGCAGAGCTTCAGCTTCCCACTCTGCATCAGTCAAACTGGATTTCTCTGCGCATTTAGAATTTTCTAAACAATGCAGCACCACGAGTTTAAAAATAGATTCTTAGTTTCCCTTAACAAATGTAGTTAGACAAACCCAATCAGCTGATAATTGCTCTTTTACTGGTTTTATTCTGTTGGTACATGCACTGTAAGCATTGTTTATCATATCCACCCAGTGGAGTAGCACTCCTAATTTGTACTGTACTATTGTTCAGTACAATGGAAATTAAGGCTTTCAATTCAATTCTTTAGTTTTGGCGTTTGCTTTTCTTTTTTGTTGCTTGGCAACAAACGGGCATTACATCACAAAATGGAATGGAGCATGCATTAACTTGCAATCTAGGAGCAATGATTCATCAAATTTCTTGGGATTTTATTTTGTAGTAGCCTAACTAAGATGCTTAGGGGTACAGATCCACTTTTACTTTGTTCAACCTGCCTCTTAGACCCCATCCCGACTAGGCTACTTAAAGAAGTTTTACCCTTAGTCATCACCTCTCTGCATTGGCTTCCTGTAAAATCCAGAATAGAATTTAAAATCCTTCTTCTCACCTACAAAGCTCTTCATGGTCAGGCACCATCTTATCTTATGGCGGTTTTCCATTGCGTGGTATCTACTTGACTCGCCTCGACTCTACTCGCCTTTTTTGGTTTTCCATTACGAAAAAAAGTCCCTGGGACCTGCTATCAGGTACTTTTTTTAGTACTACCTCAGTCGAGGTTCTAAGCGAGCTGAGGTGATACAAAAAGGTGACGTGGAAACCTGCAGACTGCTGGTTGGTCGGATCACTGTGTTGTTAGCAGACAAGAGTGCGGAGTGTGTGTCCGGAACAAACGGGACATTTAAAAAAAAAAATCTAGCCAGACACCGACAGATTATCTACTCTCTGCACTATTCTCACTTTTCAACTGTTCAATATTAAGGGCTATATATTAGGGGATTTATGTTGTTTCCAATATTGCACACTGTTACTTTAAAAAAACAAGACAATATATCAAAGAAAAGTTTTTATTTAGCTATTCAAGTAGCGCATCAAACCCTCCCGTCCATCCCGGTCTTCTTCCCCTGCACCCTGTGACAGTGTCCCCCCGGCTCTGCTGTCCCAGATGCATCCCAGTGGTTGTCTTAAGCCTCTCCATGACTCTCATAAAGATTATACGAAGCCCAGCAGGTCAGAACCAGAGATTTCACCCGTCGTACACCGAACGCCCACCAGACGGTCTGCGGCGGCGGTTTTGCAAAGCGTGAATGCTCTGAAACACAAACAGTACATAGCATACTTATTTTGGTGTGTAATCATGGTTGCTAATGTTCATGTACTTTATATAGCGTATAGTAAATACTGACTGTGACCCTAACACATGCAAATGTTAACGTTACCAGGAAACTTAACTTACCCTTTGGTGTCGGCGAACAACAGTCATGTCGACGTCTGAACACCGTTGGAATTCCCAAACTCCTGTTTTTTTTAGCGGTGATTTTAGTTGCTTCCTTTAGCTTCTTTTGAAACAAAACATTGGCGAGTAGCCGACGTGCTGTTGTGAATCACGTTGAAAATTACGTCATCACGCGTAGCTATGGTAACCAGCCACGCTGACGCGTTACTCAATCTGCAATGGAAAATAGACGGAGAATGCGTCGAGTCGAGTAGAGGCGAGTTGAGGCGAGTCGAGTCGAGTTGTTACCATCAATGGAAAAACGCCATTAAAGAGCTCATAGTACCACCGTCTCCACATTTAATGGTAGGCTTAAGAATACCCTCTTTGATAAAGCTTATAGTTAGGGCTGGCTCAGGAAAATCCTGAACCATCCATTAGTTACGCCGCTATAGGCCTAGACTGCTGGGGGACTTCCCATGATGCACTGAGCACCTCTAAAATTGAATTGAAAATAGTTAGGGAGTGAGGAGTCGCAGCGTCCGCCTAACCCGGCCCACCTGCTTCTCGTCATAGTTGTCAGATTTATCTATCACATAATAATATAATAAAACTAGAGGGAGGCAGGGCGATACAGCCCGATCCGGTTGGGGAGAGTTCTAGCCTGACCGGGGGCTAACCCTGAGGGACTGATAGTAGACATTATGGCAGGGAAACACAGTCCTAGTAGTTTGGACAGTTTACGTTACCGGTCATCCACGTTTGGATTTCCATAAAATGGGTCTTTAGATGTGGTACCTAAAATCTTATATTTTATCTGCTTTTATATTTTTAGTTGTTATTAACTGCTCTTTAATGTTTTATGTAAAGCAATTGCCCTGTTGCTGAAATGTGCTATACAAATAAAGCTGCCTTGCCTTGAAATGTAATGGAGTAAAAGTTTCCAAATATATAAATAACGAAGTAAAGTACAGATTCTTGAAAATTCTACTTAAGTACAATAATGAAGTATTTGTACTTTGTCACATTACAACACTAAACATGTCATATTGGCTCAAGTAGTCCTTGATTTTTGTGAAGTTTTTACTGAGACTTTTGCTGTTGAAGTGTATTATTGACAATGTCCCTTCCTTAATAACATTTCTTTTGAAGTGTTAATCAGTATTAGAATCTATATCCTTGACGTTCAACTTCCGGGATTGTTCCGTTGCCGATGGAAATTCCGCCGGATTTCCTTCATTTAGGCCGGATTTCCATTGCTTTTGGCTATCTTTATGTTGGCATTTTAAACTGTATTTCTGAGGACTATGGTTACCTGGTCCTCAGATCTCTGCAGGGTAAATCCAGACAGCTAGCTAGACTATCTGTCCAATCTGAGGACTATGGTTACCTGGTCCTCAGATCTCTACTGCAGTAAGTCCAGACAGCTAGCTAGACTATCTGTCCAATCTGAGGACTATGGTTACCTGGTCCTCAGATCTCTGCAGGGTAAATCCAGACAGCTAGCTAGACTATCTGTCCAATCTGAGGACTATGGTTACCTGGTCCTCAAATCTCTGCAGGGTAAATCCAGACAGCTAGCTAGACTATCTGTCCAATCTGAGGACTATGGTTACCTGGTCCTCAGGTCTCTGCAGGGTAAATCCATACAGCTAGCTAGACTATCTGTCCAATCTGAGGACTATGGTTACCTGGTCCTCAGATCTCTGCAGGGTAAATCCAGACAGCTAGCTAGACTATCTGTCCAGAGTTTTCTGTTGACGACTAAAACAACCTTTGAACGTATACATGTTCCACCAAAACAAGTTCCTTGCTGACGCTCCGCTTGGCGCTTAGCGCTGCTAAAGACAAGTGTGATTGTTTAAAGAAATACACAACAGTAGTTTTTTCTACGACCTATCCAAATGCTGTGTGGACTCGCCAGACCCTCATCTGCAGCGCCACAGGGGATCATTTATATTATAGAGATGGTTCTTAGGATAGGGTGACCAGACGTCCCCGGTTTCCGGGGACAGTCCCCGATTTTGGTGACCTGTCCCCGGCTGGATCTGTCCCCGGATCTGTCCCCGGTTTTCACTGTGACTGACAGACCCAAAATTGGAATGAAAGAAAGAAAACTCTGACCAAGCGGAGCCGATCGAGCAGCGCTGCTCAGAGCTCAGAGATGTTTTAGAAAGCCGTATTTTACCATGCTAAAATCACTAATTATTTACATGGAGTCTGGTGGAGATATGCTGCTTTATACACGCTAAAATCACTGATTATTTACATGGAGTCTGGTGGGTTTAGAGAACACAATTTCTCGGAGTTTTATGTTTTAAAAAATGATCTTAATCTTTAACAGAAAGGTCAGCCTCCTTAGAAATCCTTTCCATAATGTTATCAGACACTTAGAATATTAATCTGAGTCTGTCAGCAGCAAAACGAGCACTTTATGAACGTAAATACAAGCTGGACAATTCTCCCATTAACTTCCATTGTAGCTTGTTTCTCTGCTGCCGACTGCAGCGATCTCGTTTCATACTGCATCAATGTCAAAGGAAAATCTTTTCTCAATAGTTTATATTGTATCCGATACTCAATGAGCTGTTGCAGAAACAAGCCTGGGGGGGCTCAGCCCCTAATGAGAACAGATCTAGGTCTAGTGTCCCCGTTTTAAGTTTTACAAAAATTAAAAACATGACGTGTTTTGGAGGTATTTACGCTTCTGAGCTGAAAATGTCCCCGTATTTTGTCTGAGAAATCTGGTCACCTTAGTGTAACTTTAAAGTAGTTTTAGTCAAGCAACAGAAAACTCAGATTGGACAGATAGTCTAGCTAGCTGTCTGGATTTACCCTGCAGAGATCTGAGGACCAGGTAACCATAGTCCTCAGATTGGACAGATAGTCTAGCTAGCTGTCTGGATTTACCCTGCAGAGATCTGAGGACCAGGTAACCATAGTCCTCAGATTGGACAGATAGTCTAGCTAGCTGTCTGGATTTACCCTGCAGAGATCTGAGGACCAGGTAACCATAGTCCTCAGATTGGACAGATAGTCTAGCTAGCTGTCTGGATTTACCCTGCAGAGATCTGAGGACCAGGTAACCATAGTCCTCAGATTGGACAGATAGTCTAGCTAGCTGTCTGGATTTACCCTGCAGAGATCTGAGGACCAGGTAGCCATAGTCCTCAGAAATCCACCAGAAGTTATAACGCCAACACAGAGACAGAGGAAGGTGAGGTACCTGTCCCCGGCTGGATCTGTCCCCGGATCTGTCCCCGGTTTTCACTGTGACTGACAGACCCAAAATTGGAATAAAAGAAAGAAAACTCTGACCAAACGGAGCCGATCGAGCAGCGCTGCTCAGAAGTCAGAGATGTTTTAGAAAGTCGTATTTAACAATGCTAAAATTACTGATTATTTACATGGAGTCTGGTGGGTTTAGCAAACACAATTTCGCGGACTTTTATGTTTTAAAAAATTATCTTAATCTTTAACAGAAAGGTCAGCCTCCTTAGAAATCCTTTCCATAATGTTATCAGACACTTAGAATATTAATCTGAGTCTGTCAGCAGCAAAACGAGCACTTTATGAACGTAAATACAAGCTGGACAATTCTCCCATTAACTTCCATTGTAGCTTGTTTCTCTGCTGCCGACTGCAGCGATCTCGTTTCATACTGCATCAATGTCAAAGGAAAATCTTTCCTCAATAGTTTTTATTGTATCCGATACTCAATGAGCTGTTGCAGAAACAAGCCTGGGGGGGCTCAGCCCCTAATGAGAACAGATCTAGGTCTAGTGTCCCCATTTTAAGTTTTACAAAATGAAAAACATGACGTGTTTTGGAGGTAGGCCGATATTTGCTTCTGAGCTGAAAATGTCCCCGGATTTTGCCTAAGAAATCTGGTCACCTTATCTTAGGATCAATGCCATTTTCCATTTTGTGTATTTCATGTTCTGGGTAGCCAAATGTTTTCAAGTTCAGCTCTCCATATTTCCCATGCTCATATTGACAGATATGAGCATGGGAATCCTCTAATAACAGTTGTCTCTTCATTAAATCCCATAGAGATTGTCTTGGCCATAAAAATGATTTCAGTGTTCCATGGTGCCAGCAAACACCGGCAGAAGTGCAGTAAATTCAAGGTCATCCAATTATTTATTTGTGTTATCATATGTCTAATTAGCCATTTGAAGCAAACATATCTGTTCTGCTGTATTTCTCTAAGTCTCTCAGCTCCCTTACCAGGATGGCTTTTGCTTCTTCAGGTGCTCTGGCTTTCCACTTTCCAGTTCCTTGTCCACGTAGCCTGTATCTTGTTCAATTCAATTCAATTTTATTTATAGTATCAATTCATGACAGGAGTTATCTCGAGACACTTTACAGATAGAGTAGGTCTAGACCTGTAGCGTTAAACATTCTTGCAGCAGTCTCACAATAAAGCAGCCACCAAAATGGTTAGCTAGCACTCATAGCACCTATGTGCACGGGAGGAAAAATGACAGACCACCATCGTCTCTTTGGTCCGGGAACTGACCGTTTATTTAGCACACATGCTCTCAATAGCACCACCCTGTGCACGCAGACACACGTTACAACACATCACCACGCAAGCACGTCAACATGGCTTTGCTACCCATATCATCAAATATGCTTAACAAGACCACACTCCATAATTTACAAGGACCCAACAGTTCTAGTAGTTTCCTCCAGAGCAAGCAACAGTGCGACAGGGGCGAGGAAAAACTTCCTTTTAGGGAGAAACCTGGGACAGACCCAGGCTCTTGTAGGCGGTGTCTGACGACCGGTTGGGGTTACAATGAAGAGTGGCAATAACAGTCCCAAAAGATAGTAGTAGTTTCTAGTAGTTCTTTGTAGTAGTTCATGGCATAGAAGGGCACTGTGCAGCATTACAAGGCACAGCAGGACGTAGCTGGGCACCGCAGAACGTGTAGCGGGACCATGGCGACAGCTGCAACCATGATTTTGGAGCCTCCCTGATCCGAGGAAACATGCTGGGAGTAAAAGAACATAAGGACTCCGGGGAATGACTCCCCAGAGCTAGGTTAGTAACAAGCATTTCTGGGACATGGATGCATATAAATGGAAAGATAGAAAGATAGGAGAGAGGAGCTCAGTGTGTCAAAGGAAGTCCCCCAGCTGTCTAAAACTACTACAGCATAACTAAGAGAGACAGGGTAAAGAGAAGAGCCTGGACAGGCTAGAACTCTCCCCAACCGGACCGGGCTGTATCGCCCTGCCTCCCTCTAGTTTTATTATATTATTGATTATATGATAGATAGATCTGACAACAATGACGAGAAGCAGGTGGGCCGGGTTAGGCGGACGCTGCGACTCCTCACTCCCTAACAATATTCAATTCTATGCGCTAACTATAAGCTTTATCAATGTTCTGATTTGAGATGTGTGCCTGCCCTGCAATATCGGTATTTTTCTTAGTTAGATGTTCATTCAGGAACACATTTGGTCCTGCACTTTCCTGGCCTGGCTTTTCCGGCTAAAGATTTCTTAAACATTGATGTCAAAAGGTCGGCAGGTCTGACATGTCCTGCACCGTCTGTCACTGTACGTTCGGTTGGGAAATGTGAGATGTTCGAGTCACACATGTCTCGGTAAACAAGAAAATGAATATGGCCACGTACGTGTGATCTCAACCCATCTCACTCCCGCTTGGTCATTGGCCCTCAGAGTCACATGATGATACAAAGTCTGGCACGTGGGACTCTGGGATTGGTTGAAGTTGAGGCAAACTCCAGTCATTGGTCAAATTTGCTAGTCGCAACAAAGTGAATTGGCACAATTGTGACATCACAAAATCCTGGAGGGACTGATTATTGCATTTAATCCATTGATTATGCAATACAATGAATACTTTTGTTTCGCAAATTCTTCTTCTTTACTTGTGCTACTTGTCACCAGAAAATCAACACAAAGGCTTTACGTGGTTAAAATGTATCACCAAAGTCAAGACCAGAAGGACTTTATACAGATTAGTCAGGTTTCATTTAATTTATTTATTAATCCCCAGTGGGGAAATTACAATTTACACTCTGCGTACACACTTTTTGTTAGTCATCACACACAGGCCTAAAATGCAGCTAGACAGGTATGGTGCTGTCAAACTAAATGAGAATCTATGATACTATTTGTACACAGAGTTTCCCTCTGTTCTGACATTCCAAATACAACATCAAGGTAATGTTTTAAAATGACCCGATCAGTTATCCAGAAGCAAGAACAATGCAGAACGAGCCTCTGCTAGAGGGGGAAGAGGAAAAAAGAAATGGGGAGCGAACCCTAGCAACATGTACAAGCATCAATGCTGGAAATAGTGATCAGTAGATTGTGGAGTGCAAATAAAAAGCAAAGTAATGTGGCATTACTTCACCAGACACCTTGGCAAAGAACTGTGTTCCCTTCATGAGGACAATACTTACAGTTGTGTTCAGAACAATAGCAGTGTGTGTTAACCCTTGTGTTGTCCTCAGGGCCAATTTAACCAGTTTTTTATTTTTAATATCAGAAACTTGGCTTTCTTTCAACCAAATTGCCTAAAAATAACATGGATGCCATCCAATGTTCTTCAGGTAAAATGAATGATTACTTTGACTGAATTTTGTTTGTTTTATTGAATTTTATGGCATTTTAAAAAGTGACCAAAACCTTGGAAGAAATGACAAAAAAGAGACAAATAGTCCAGTAAAAAAAACAGAGATTGTATTTGAATACTGTAAAGTATGATGTATATTGTAATGTCAAATAAAAATTAGGCTATGAATAAAAAAAGCCTAGAAAAAAAACGCTAAAACATTGGAAAAAGCAAAAGATGATGGTTGATGGGAAGACAACACAAGGGTTAGAAAAGTGAATAATGCTCCAGATCCTTAGAATAGCTTTTAATTCCATAATATCAATGCATTGGGAACACTGCACATTCAATTCCAAATCAAAACATGACCAAAATGGATCAAGTAGGCTGTTAAAAATAGCAATATTTGCATTTTTCTTTAAAAACTTAAACATTTACTGTTTAAACTGAAAAATGTCTCAAAGTTCTGCTTTACTTTGAATCACTGCACTAATATTTAGTTGCGTAACCATTATTTCTGAGAACTGCGTCATATCTGAGTTGCATGGAGTCAACCAGCTTGTGGCACCTGTGAACAGGTTCCAGGACCATTGAACTGCATTCCACAATTCCTCTGCATTACTGGGTTTTGAGGTTATTACAAAATGCAAATAGCCCTGGCAAGCCTTCAACAAGCTAATAGCTAATGTTGCAGTCAAATGTAGCCAACCTTTTAAGGTGTGCCATATAAAGTTACATAGCTGTGGTCACAGCCTGAGGTAACATTGGGTGATTCAGTAACAGATAAAATACAGTGCATTTTGTACAGAGTTGTTTTGTAGCATGGAACAACAAACCTGTAGTCCTGTGCATGTATAAATACCTTGAATTATCAGATGTATGTAATGCAGTGCATTTCTTTTTGTCATTCATCACACAAAATGGCAGTTAGGGCACAAGGATGTAAACCAAAAAACAAAACCAAAACCTGTTTAATTAGCCCTTGTAATATCCGCCAACTATTAAAAATGAAATTGTGATTTCTGTTAATGAGTTTTTCTGTTTTAATAAATTATTAAACTTGAAAAGAATATCAGGTCCTGAGGTGACACCATCTGATTACGTCTAGATTTACACTTATTTTAACAACTCATGATCCATAAACCTTGAAAGTTTTGCTTTTAATAGCTTTTAATGGTTAAGGTCTTCATATGACACAGACCGAATGTGAATTCGATCTGATGAAATCTCTAGGAGGAGTTCGTTAGTATAGCACCTTGTCTTTAAGGCCAACCAGGTCCTGTTTTTCATGTGTCGTATAGTGTTATGTAGCTGCTGTTCCAGCCTGAGGCCACATTCCATGATTAATTGACAGCTAAATTACATAGCTTTTTGTAGTTTTTTTTTTGTTTAGCTTGGAACAACAAACCAGTTCTATGCAGGTATAAATACCTTGAATTGTCAGATCAATGCAATGCATTTCTTTTTTGATATAGGCCTTCAGCCACCCAAAAATCTGTAAAAGTAGTAAACTCATCATTAATTTGACCTTGGAAGAACAGCGTATGGAACCATCAATGATATGTTTGGGCAATTTGGTTAAAAAAAACATATTTCTGATATAAAAGCTTTAAAAACGAGTCATATTTGACCCAAGGACAAAAAGGAGGGGGCTAAACATTTAAAAAGAAAACAATTTTTCTCTCAAGTAGCCTTTTAATAATTATTAATGAATTAATAGCTTATGTTCATATAATCAAAGAAGAAGGCTGGAAATCTAAAACGTTTCTCAAATTAGTGTTTGGATGAATCATGTACACCTGCGTATAAACCACTCCCTATTAGAAAAAACTCCTCCAGGAAGTTACGTCCAGGGAAACAATAAACCTGTTTGTTTCCCTGCATTACTCTTAAAGTCAGATGTCTCTCAATACAGCTGGAGTAGAGGCGGATTCACTCTCTTATCAGGTAGGACAAGAAAGAAAACCCTCTTAATGAACATCATGAATATTCTTAAAACCACAAACTTTGCTTTTTGAAATCCTCAACCGTCATCAGAGAAATAATGCAAAGTGTGGTAGTTATTTCATGACTGGTAGCTGTATTCATTTGATACAAAGATGGTTTTATCTAAATGGAGTCTTCCAGTACCCGGCTGCCTACTTTTCCTTTGATGATTATAGCTTTGCCAAGAGTACAACAAGATTTTCATAATTTATGATTGTTGACTTTCTTGTTCATTTTACCTCTCACTATGTCTACAGATTGGAGGTGTTTCCCAATCAGAAGCATCACACAGCCAAGATGAAATACAAAGCGAGGGTCATTGTTTCCCTGCTGTGTGTGACTAGTATCTGTGTGTCTTGGAGCGGATATATGTCATGCTCCCTGCCTCAGGACCAAAGGCCCTGTGCTTGTGAGCGATGTTTATCCCAAGATGATCCGTGGTTTAAGAAGCGTTTTAACAAATCTGTTGAACCATTTTTGTCGGCAAACTACAATCTCTCAGATGACGATTTCAGCTGGTGGAAGGTACGTTGGGTTCTTATAAGAAAGCCGTCTCTCAACCTAAACCGAACAATACATTATCCATCATTGTGGCATGTCTTGACCTTAAATGCATCTTTAACATTGAAGGTATCAATAAATAAATAAGACAAAACAAAATTCCCTGTGCCACTCAAATGCTACTGCCGACAGCTACCAGCAACTTTTATGCAACATGTCCACTGGCGAGCATCATTTCCACGTTTTATTGTCTATGTGAGCTGCTGGCAATGCATTCTGGTAGCAAGGCTGCGACTTTCAAGAAGCGGGACGTCTAGTTGCTCACTTCTCATTTGCATTAAGTTGTAGTCTAGGCTACTTAATGCACATCAGGGACATCCTTCCTGACCCACCGTTACTTAAAAACTCACAGAAATTCATTTAAGATGATCATCGATCTACAATGATGACTATTTAAGCAATTGCATAGCTTGTTTGTCCCGTAAAATTATTTCACAATCATATTTCTGTGAACTATTTTTGTGAAATGAGAGAAAATTTCCAAACAATTCGCCATGGTGGTCTGTTTTGAAATCTGGGAGCAGACGGCCCCACGTCCCCGCGTTCATCCAATCAGGCAACACATTCTCACTCCCATCTCGTAAAATACGGACGTTTTGTCAGGTGCCTTTGTCGTTGTTATATCACATGCTTGGTCGGGTCTCCTTTAGCGTCATATAACACACACTTGGTTGTGGGCTTACTGTTCCATGACACATGGGAATGAGACGGTTGGGTTTAGGAAAAGGTTGTGGGTGGGCTTACGGTTCCATGACACGCGGCAATGATAACAGAACAGATGTAACTTAACAGCTTGAAGTCACACAAACTTGGTGTACTCTCAGCTGTCAACACAACATCTCCAAGGTTTCTGCGAGCTACTAAGTACATATTTCTTTCTCCTTGTCTTTCCATCTCTCCCGTGCGCAGTGCGTCTTCCAGTTCAGCAGCCCCCACACAATTCCACATCAACATATGAAAAAATACAATTTAATAACGTTTTTAACAACCATTCGTTTGGTGTGCCTCACAGGGTTTATGGGGTGAAAAGACCAACTTCACAACCTTCAGAAAAATATTGGACAAGGTGTTTCTGATGATCCCACACAGTCCACATGTTCTGGAATCCAGCCCTGGCCGCTGCAGGACTTGTGCTGTGGTGGGGAATTCTGGTAATTTGAGGAGATCACATTATGGACCTCTCATAGATTTCCTATCTACACAAGATGACATCATTATAAGGTAAAGGAAGCTGTTTTTTTTTGGTGTCTTTTATTTGGTTAAACTATCTACACAAGAGTGACATGACACTGTCATGAACGTGTTAAACGTTTATGACATAACGCTTCTTTTAGTAAGTGTAATTTGGTTTTGTCATGACAAGTTATGGTTAGAGTTATGGTTAATGTGTCATGACTGTGTTCATGACAGTGTCATGTCACTCTTCAAGTAAAGTGTCACCCTTTCTTCTTAATGTCAGAAACTAAAAGTCAAAATTCAAGCAGTCCCCTGATGTATTTCTGCAAATTAAGTGATTGTGAATTTCATCCTCTTTTACCCTTCAGAATAAATGCTGGGGCTATCAAAGGCTTTGAAGCAGATGTTGGGACCAGAACAACTCATCGTATCATGTATCCAGAGAGTTCTGTGGATTTAGGTGACACCACTCATCTTGTGCTGGCTCCATTCAAGTCGATTGATTTTGAGTGGCTCTTGGATGCCCTCGATACAGGATATAATGCAATGTGAGTCATTTTTATCCACTTTGTGATCATTTATACATGTGACATTCTCTTCATGCAACATCTATGCCAAAAAAAGACGAAATTGAGAAGTAGCTAAATAGTGCTCTCTCTCTCTCTCTTTCTGCATAGCTGTCAACAATAGTAGTAGGCATGTGGCAGAGAACACATTTACATATTGTAAATTCCGCTGAAGCTGCTAAGCTCCACACAACTCTCTCTGTATTTCTCATGATGAGCCGATTGTGGCATCCGGTGACTTTTGCGAGAAGTGTGTTCTCCTTGGCTACTAGAAACTGTGTGGAGGAGATGTGGGCGCGCGTGCGTGGTCACGGGAGGCTTGTATCATGTGGACGCGTCGACAGTGTCGTTACTACTTAGAATTCCTCATGGGGGTGACAGAAACTACGCACTATAGCTTTAAGTTCCATTATAAATCTTGCCTTAACTGCAATGTTACAAAAGTACAAATCAGTTTTCCTCCACTGGCTGTTCGGTATCATTTTAATCATGCCATTGAACCTCATGGCAGTAATCCAGTTTTGACTTTTTGACTGCACCAAAAAAAAGCTAAAGCAGCCACAACTGATTTACATATTGTTCTTCAGCCAAGCCAGTTTTTTATCATTGTGTGGCTTAATGTCTTGAGTATTATTTATTGTTTTGGATCGTCCCCAGCTAAACCGGTTGAGTTTCTGCAGAAAGCTTTTTGATTTTGGTTCAACACACGCTATGCAGCTTAAACTGGTTCTCAGTGTGGATAAGACTAAATTGATGTTTAGTAACACTAGGAAGGTTTCTCAAGTTCCTCCTTCTGTGTTCACTCTGACTGGAAATGTCCTAGAGGTGGTTCATTCTTATAAGTACCTTGGCATTTGGATAGATGATGCTCTCTCTTTTAAGCCTCATATAGACAACCTTGTGAAGAAACTTAAACTCAAATTGTCCTTTTTTTTTTCAAAATAAATTTTGTTTTTTTCTTTTAAAGCAAAAAAGCAGCTAGTCACTGCAACATTTTTTATCTGTCTTAGATTATGGTGACACGGTGTATGGGACCGCCTCAGCACAATGTCTGCAAAAGATTGACACTGTGTACCATGCGTTTCTGAGATTTATTACAAATTGTAAAAATCGAACCCATCATTGTGAATTGTATTCCAGAGTGGGATGGCTGTCGCTGTCAGATAGGAGATCAGGGCATTGGCATATTTTTATCTATAAGGCCATGCTAGGTCTGTTGCCATCCTACATCAGTAGTTTAATCACATGGAGAGGTGTTGGTTCCCATTCATTGCGATCAGATGATCACTTGCCGCTCTTTGTTCCGTTTGCCCGTACAAATCTGGGAAAAAGGGCTTTTGTCTACTCCGCTCCTTCTGCATGGAACTCTTTGCAAAAAACTTGAAATTATCTGAACTTATTTCTTTAAATGCTTTTAAATCCAGATTGAGAGAACCTAAAATGACCTGTTTACATTGTAAATGTTTTTAATTATCTGTGTTGCATAACTTTTATAAATGTAATTGATTGTGTTTTTGCCGGCCTCTTGGCCAGGACTCCCTTGAAAAAGAGGTTTTTAACCTCAGTGGGACTTTCCTGGTTAAATAAAAGTTAAATAAAATAAAAAATATATATTGGCTAGTACTCCACTGAAAACCAGTATCCGAATGTCCATAAATGCACTACTTTTAGCTAATACAAAATAAGTGGAATATGCATAATGCATTATAAATGTTATGCACAGGCATCTAATGCACAGACATATGTAGTGATATCTTTGTGATATCTGGGACTCATAATCACAAATGATGAAGGAGACTGCACACATGACGAGTCCAATAAATGTATATTAAATGCAGCTTTATTCAATTACTGAACAAGGAAGATAACCGTGGACACACACACAGACACACACACGTGTGTACCCAAATGTCTCTCTGAACATCAGACTAACTGTGTTTCTTATAGTCTTCTTGTCCTGCACCGGTCAGTTATTCTAGTTCTGTGAAACATGGTTACCATGGTTACCTTTGAAACAATTCCTTATTTGTAAGACACTTAGTTATAGTACACATACCAATTTATTACCAAATGAAAACCTACATGCTTAAATATTCCACCTATCATGTAGGAACATGTAAAAATCAAAAAAGTACATCACATGGTGTAATTCCTAACAAAGGCATTCATATTAAAAGCCATCAATACTTTACTTTTCTTTATTAAAATCCCTAGTCAATTAATTTACTGACAAAATATTATTTTGATGTTGAGTGTGAAATTGCTTTTTTTTTTAACAGGCCAGAATGGATAGTAACTAGAAAGATCACAGCGAACAAGGATTTAGTGAGTATTATTTTAAATACATTCAACTAAAAACTGTATTGGCTGCAAAAGTTTTAGTTCATAAAAAAATCAAGTTTAATGCCTGATTATGATTCAAAACAGGTGATGATCATTAATCCAGTTTTCATGAGGTATGTTCATGACGTGTGGCTGGAAAAGCAGGGCTTTTACCCCTCCACTGGCTTTCTGGCTTTGGTTCTTGCCCTGCATATGTGTGACGAGGTAAGATGATTTTTAAATGAGATATTTCTTTATGAATGTACCCAGTGTTGCTTGAACACACGTATGATTGACAAGCGGATGCAAATAATTGATGGCTGAAGTAATGGGATTATTGAGAGAGATTTAGCAGCCTGGGACCACGTCCTCGGGTTCTGACATTGTTTCCCTTTGTTTTCCTAGGTCAGTGTGTTTGGCTATGGAGCAGACAGCAATGGAAACTGGAATCATTACTGGGAAGAACTCGTGGACAAAATGGTAAAAACTGGAGGACATCCTGGTGATACAGAGTATAAAATTATCCAGGAGCTACATGAGCATCAGAAACTCAAGTTTTATACAGGGTTCTGAGCTTTCTCTCAGCATTTAAAGGAAGGTTAGTGGTAGGTGACAGTAGAACATGAAGGGCTGCCTGAGCTGCAGGTTCTCCATCTCTGTGTTTTTGCACGTGTATGAAAATGTTTAAAAGGCAAATGCCACTTCTTATTTGCATGCATTACTGACAAGTAGAGACACTATGTGTTTATATACATTTATATACTGTATAAAGCCTATAAGTTATTACATTTTTGTGAAAAATAGATGTGCCAGATCTGTGTCAAAACATCTTCCTGTGAATAGGAAAGGTTAGGTTAATGACAATGCTTATGTACCTAATTTAATATATTTACTGATGTGATGACTGAAAAAAAACTTTATGGGCATGTACTCCTGTATTTTATTTATTGTATTATTCTGTATGGGTTACTTGTTGCCAAATTCAGTTCAATGTGAAGGTCTTGAAATGACGTGTGTTGGAGTTAGCTACGCCAATGAAATTCCCTTAAACTTACCTGAAAAGTTTCAATTAAAACTATGAATGTGTATCCCACACATTTAGCTCCAAAAGATAAATGAAATGAGTCCGTCACATTGCGTCGCAGGACATTCTCACAGATTATTTATTAATGTCTATTTACTTTTTTATAATTCATTTTCCATGGTGGAAATAAACATGTAAATATGTGTTTTCGTACTGTGAGTATAAACAAATGTAGGAAATTGTAAAGAATATGTGAAGTTAGGATATTATAATGACATTAATATATGATATATGATAATATATGATATAAAAATATTAATTCCTTAATGAGTAGCAGGAAATGCTTCTTCCTATTCCTTTTTCAACATTTAAATTAGTGTACTGTTGAGTGAAGTTTGGGTTGGCTAATATGGGAGGGGTGTGGCTCTGAATAGCTTATGGCCTATTCGGCAGTAAAAATAGTTTATTTGCATGTTCACATTTTAACTAGGATGCTTCTGTAACGTTGCCTTATGTTTTGATCCCACAGCTGTTTAGTGATCACTGGATTAAAATCGTTAATTAATTTAACACAACCGTGGTTGGAAACTCACATAGACGTGGTTTTCCTTTTTGCCATGCATTGTGATTCCAATATGCAAATTCTATGACTTGCACTGATTGCACTGTTGTCTGAGTTATATTATAGTAAGCTGGGTCCTACATCATATATTTGTCATTGTCGTTGTGAAATAAATCAGATTGTATCACTATTTCTTTTGAAAGATGTTCCTGTAACTTACTTCCTGTGTCTGTGCATGTCTGTGTGAGTAATTGGGTGCAATCACGAAGGTTGTGCGTTGAACAAAAGGAAACAGACACATGTTTATGACTGCATTGTTTTGTTGCAGGAACTCGGCATCTAATAAGCATATTAAATAGAGTATTGAATACCACGCGCCTTAGCTTGCAACAGGAAGCTTACAAAGCAGGAAGCTTGGAGCTAAAACAGAGACCTAAACACACAGGAGGAAAACAGGATCTGCAGCAATGTGCAGTACAACAAAAATATGTTAATACTCATCTCTGTCGAGAATTGCATCCACAGGGAACAAGGAAATGGTACTGAGTTTAATACAACACTGACTTCAGATCATTCGTCATCACTGATCCAATCCAATCAAACTTTATTTGTAAAGCACATTTAAAACAGCCAGGTTGACCAAAGTGCTGGACGTTCACATGATTTTGGACAGATTTAAAAACAAGTAACAAAAACGAAAGTGAGTTGATGACAATAATATAATATGGAAGCTTTAAAATACATGTATGATGAGCCAAAGCTTTCCTCTGTGTCTTCCTCAACACAGGCAATAAAGTCAAGAGATGGAGCTCGATTTTGTATTTTTCTCCATCTGTAGTCTTTCCTTTTTGCATTGCCCTTTCTGATAGTGTGCTGAGTTCCTGTTGGGACCTCCACTCTCATGCTTGTATGGGCTTCACGTTCATCTTGATAGTCTTCCTCATCATTGCTATCTGAACTTCCATCATCATGCATGGCTTTATGAGTCCTTTCTTCCTCCTCTTCATCATCATCTTCCCCTAATTGCTCCATGTCACTTGAATTGCCATCTACTACCATGCTGATGACATTTTCAGTGTACTTTTTTTATCTTCTAAGAATCAAAAAATACACACATAAAAAAATTGGTAAAAAAAAAAATTGGTAAAAAAATATATATATATATATATATATATATATATATATATATATATATATATATATTGTATTATTATTATTATTTCTTTATTTACAGACTCAAGGTCCAAGTTAAAAAAAAAAAAACAATAAAAACAAAAGCACATTACAAATTACAAAAGGGGTTCAGACCACACACAAACATAAATACATATAGACAAACGGATCCCCAAAAATATCACAAAAGAATCACACATACATACAAACCTACAAATTACAATGCTCAATAATTAAAACAGGTACAGGTGCGTGTTCCAGTGATTCCATAGTTTTGACAAATATCTGGTATCACTAAGTGCAGGATTGGTTATAACATTTAAAATTGTATTATTTGACTCGGTTAATCGGCATATAAATCTGTACATAAACTTCCTCAGCACAGCGTGGGGGGGGGGAACATTACAGGTCACACACAGATGGAAAGCACTGGTCCATCTCGGACGCTTCATCAAAATTCTAAATGCATCATTGTATGCCACCTTTATCTTGTTTATCTTTGCTTTACTGTAGCTGCACCATAGATGAGCTGTATACAGTGGAGTACAGTATGCTCTGAAAAGAGATATTTGAACTTCTTCAGAACACATATGAAATTTGCATGCCAGAGTATTTGCTTGTCCATATAATTTACAGCACTGCCGCTGTATATCATCATCATAACAAACATTGTCCCTGATAATGTGGCCCAAGTATTTTACTTTAGTAACCACGTTAAGGTCTTTTCCTGACAAGTAAAAAGAGGGAAAGCATAGCTTCCTGTCCTCCATAGTTCTGACAATCATTACAACACTCTTTTTAGCGTTGAATGTGATGTCATGCTGTAGCCCATTCTGAGCAGACTCTAAGCAGTTGCTGTAGGCCAGCACTATATGGAGACATAACAATTAAATCATCTGCATACATCAGATGATTAATACAGCTATCCCCCACCATACATCCAGTTTTACACACGTCCAATGTCCTAGAGAGATCATCCATATATAAATTAAAAAGAACAGGTGACAATATTCCCCCTTGTCTAACCCCATTGGTCACTGGGAAAGGAGCCGACGTTGTCCCCCCCTCTCATCTAGCTTGCATAGTTTGGGGTGGGAATACCAATAATGCAAGATACGTATCAAGTATAGGGGAACCCCCCCCGTTCTTGTAATTTTCTAAATAATTTACCGGTCAAACGCGTTGGATGCATCAAGGAAACATAAAAACATTGTTGAACCATGTCTTTTATACTTAGTAACAAGTTCTTTTAGTGCATATATACACATATCTGTGCCATGTTTCTTTTTAAAACCAAATTGATTGTCAGTGATTATTATATATTCTTGTAGTCTATCAAATGGAATTTATTCTAACACTTTAGAAAGTATATTCGCTAGAGCGATCGGCCTGTAGTTTGCTATGCTTGTTACCTTACAGGTTGTGGAACTAAGAGTACAGATATCATAGAGTCAGGTAATATACCATGTGCACTCTCAACACAGTTAAAATGTTTCCCCCACAGCTCAGCAATATTTTCATCCCCTGTGGTTCCATCAATGCTGGATGGCAAGGGCATCTTCCTGTTATTGATAACCTTCACTTCCTTCCAGAACTCATACAAATCATTCTGTTGCAACTTTCTGGCCATAGAATTTGCTCTCACCATCTGCTCATTACTTTTGATAAAACATACAGCTATTTAAACCTCGTGTTTGCCTTTTTCTTATGCTCAAATTCTGGGCCATACCTAGCTTTACCAGATGACACCCAATTTAAAAAAGCTTCCTTAGCCTCCACATGGAGTTCAGACACATATTTGTTCCATCCTGGTCTAGTGTTATACTTTCTTTTGCCATGGATTAATAATTTACTGGCATTAATTAAACTGTTCACAATTTTGTCATACATAATACCCATATCACTGTAATGTTTTTGACTCATACAACTTAAGTTGCCACACTGAATAGCTTCAAGAGGTATATCAATACTACTGAGACTATCATCACTCAGTGCATTATACTTCCATAAATCATGTGCTGTGAGCTTTGCCCAGTCCACTCTTCTGTGTTCTGTATTATTATTATCATTATCATAGCTAATCAGCTCAGGAAGACTGTCAAAATGTATTACCATAGAGACCGGTATGTGATCTGCTGTGGCTAAACCATACAGAATCTCAACTTCCAAGCAATCATGAGCATCAGCTGTACATATACAGCGGTCTAGCCAAGATGTTGTAGGCCATGCTTCACTGATATATGTATAGCTCTCTACTGGTAACAGAATTGAGAGAACCAACTTACTGTCTAGACAGAAGTGATTAAGATGTTTGGCAAATATAGAGTTATCATCAGACATATCAGCATTCATATCACCAACCACAAATATGCAAGTACTTTCACTCTCTTTAATGAGTGAGTTGATAAAGGCTAGCCTATTAATAAATTCATTTTCATTTTTGTAGCATTCATATGGCATGTAAACATTTAAAATAATAAAAACATTTTTGTCATGTACAACTTTAATTGCTATAGCCCAGTCCACCTCTGAACGACTCACCTCGATCAATGGGTCAAGTTTCCTATTCCATAAAATGGCCCCCCCTCCAGGTATTCTGCCACGCACTATTCCCATACTTAGATCTGTTGTCGACTCACCTGCGCCATAGAAATTAATATGCAAAGAGTTGAGTTTATGTAGATCTTGCTTGGGTAGCAGAGTGTCTTGTACACATAAAATGTCAGAACTCTCTAAGAGTTTGTCAATAAGAAAACGACGCGCTTTATCCCCGGCCCCCTGTCCAAGGCATAACCCACGCGAGTTATATGACACAACTCTCATAATCACTTCATAGTCCAGTCTTCATTGCAGCAGTTGCTCCATCCTCAGACACATCATCATTCATATTCTCTGTTACCTTTCTTTGATCCAATGTTTTACGTGCTTCATAGAAGCGCCGCACAAAGACACCCTCCGGCCACAACTGTGGCTCATACATTTCGCTCACCTCCTTGCATTCCACACTTACTTTGAAGGAGTTATACCGTCTTTGGGCACCCTCTATCTTTTGGCATATTACATCTCGACGTAGCTTGTCTTTCAAGTAACTAGCCAATGTTTCCGAGTTTACATCTGGGGAGAATTTTGTCGCAAAAACACTCACCAACTTAGTCTTTACAACCCGTATGCTTCCTCCCACACTGGTTCCAACAATACAACGTTAAAAACAAATTATAAACGTGTGACATGACAGAACTGTCATTTTTAGGAATAAAGCACCTTAAATACCTGCGGTATCAAACTTTAACACAATTTAACTGTGATATAAATCACATTTGCAGCTTTTCCATTTCGTTTTTGTAGTTCTCTGCGGACACAAGCTGTTCCTAAAGTTGCACGTCACTCGTATAAAGCTTCTGTTGTGTTGTCGTGTGCGTCATTGAGAACTTAAATGCCCAATTTTATGCCCATGCTGGTGTTGCATATATCCTTGATGACAGTATTTTTCTTTATTATAGTTCAGGACAGTGTGCTCATATTTACTGTAATGCTAGGAACTTACTGCCAATATATCATTCAGAAACAATAGTTAATACATTTTTAGTACACTGTTGTACATGTATTAATTACAATATTGATTTATTAATTATTGAAGGACATTTCACTATGCCATTTGCACCACTAATCACATGACTGTTGGACCTGTGTGCTGCTGTTGTGTTCCATTTGTGGGCTTAGAGTACCATCTAGTGGCCAATAGATATGACACAATGACACCTACTGTATGTTCTCTTTTCATTGATGTTTACTGATTCCCATTATAGGGATGTAACGATACACCAAACCCAGGGTTCGGTTCGTATCACGATATTTGACCCATGATCCTCAGTAAACGTAAAACAACTTCTTTCTGCCACATGGCATTGTTTTGTCATTGATTACATTTCAGTTATACAACAAATACCTTATTCATTGATATTGATTGATTTCAATATTGATCCGGGTCTCAGAGACCCGACAGCATTCTGCCCCGGGTCTCAGAGACCCGAGAGCATTCTGCCCCGGGTCCCAGAGACCAGACAGCATTCTGCCCCGGGTCTCAGAGACCCGACAGCATTCTGCCCCGGGTCCCAGAGACCAGACAGCATTCTGCCCCGGGTCTCAGAGACCTGACAGCATTCTGCCCCGGGTCCCAGAGACCCGACAGCATTCTGCCCCGGGTCCCAGAGACCCGACAGCATTCTGCCCCGGGTCCCAGAGACCCGACAGCATTGTGCCCCGGGTCTCAGAGACCTGACAGCATTCTGCCCCGGGTCTCAGAGCCGACAGCATTCTCGACCCGGGTCCCAGAGACCCGACAGCATTGTGCCCCGGGTCTCAGAGACCTGACAGCCGAGGCAGCGCCAGTAAAGCTATACAATCCGCTCTCTCCATGTTGATAAGCAGTTGTATTTGCAGCAATGTGCCAGTGAAGTGTGAAAACAATATAGAATATAACATTAAAAAGAGTCTTGGAAAGAGTGCAACATGTTTATTTTGTATTCTTGTTGTTGTTGTGTGCAGAATCAGATCCTTGTTGTCCCTCCTCAGGAGATCCTGCCGTTAGTTGGCAGAAATGCGTCGCTGATGCAGGTTTCATCAGATGTAGCTACGTTAATATGGAACAACACAAGCATAACAGTCAGAAATCAGCAAACTATATGTATGGCAAAATTGTTACTTTAACAGTTATTAACGTTTTTCAATTGATTGCAACAAATGTGGTCACGAATTTACCCGTCTGGAAAATTAATCGCAATTTCGTATTTTTGACCCTCTGAATTTGCCGTTGGACACCCCGCTTGAGACGGGACGGATGAAATGGGACGCTCCAGGCTGCAGCCATACCCGTCTCCAACAACGGGACGGTTGGAGTTTGGAAGAGAATAATGTGGAAAGTTAGTACAACCCCCGGTCTCTGGGGTGAAGGTCCTGTGTTGTTTGACCCATCCACCCCCCCCCCATTGCTTTTTCCAATACTAGCTAATTGTGGCTAATAAAAAAAATAAGTAATTGTGCTGTGATCACGAAATAGGCTTCCCATTGAAATACATTACTTCAAAATTAGTAATCAACACACAAAAATAACTACATTAACGTGCATAATCAACAGATTAAATCACAAGACCATTTCACAATCTGCCGTGAGACCGGGCTGACAAAGTCCATCTGTGTGTGTGTGTGTGTGTGTGTATTAAAGTTAAAACTTCTGTTGAGGGGATGAGGGCCAAACTTGGCACAAAAACTTTTTCAAAAGGTTGATAGTAGCATTTTATTTTCAGATGTTAAATAAAAGAGAAACAAATACTGAGAAACAGCATGAATTAAACTGTTCATTAACTGTTTCAATCAGACAGTTGTATAAATAGAGGGATAATTAGATATCTTTTGTGTGATGTGATGCATTAGCCACTTGCAGGTTTCCATTGGTAACGCCAGCCTCAATGGAGAACAGGATCCTGACTATCTGTGAAATTATAACAAGTATTAGATGATTAGTGGTATCATTTTTCTAACCAGACAAAAGCATATGTTACAGTTCATCTGACTGTGTGTGTGCATGCTGATTAAATTCAAACCGCTCCTAACCCTAACCCTAATTTATTCCAGATTTGACAAGTCTAGATATAGTGGTTTTGGATCTGGACGTGGTATTATGTGGTCTACGTATTTAAAAGAAACAGGGCAATCCCGGTTTTGCTTTTAAACAAATAGAATCAAGCTGTCATGAATCTGAAACTGTTTTTAATATTTGTTAGCCTCTCTGGGATAATCTAGTCCAGATTTGACAAGTCCTGGTCTTATGTGGTCTACATCTGAAAAGAAACTGAAATCTCCCTTAATTGCGTTCTCATGAAGACAATAAAGCTTTCACAAATCTAAAAGTGTGTTTTAGACATAATTAATGATCTACCTTAATGACTGGGTTACACTCATTGATTGCTATTGCCTCCTGTTAGGGCAGAACTAATGCCAGCTTCAGAACAAATGAACCCTTCAACAGCAAGAAGAGTGGGGGTGCATGAGACCCTCAGGTCCAGAGAGCAGTCGGAGGGCTGGTGAAGGACCGGTTCCAGGGGTACTTTTGGCTCAACGGGAACAACTTGACAATCTGCTGACGAGAGTTGGGCCTACGATTTCCCAGATGGGTTATTAATGAGCTTTATTTCTAAATAAAATGTTGCATTTCATGTTTGCATACATAAGAGGTCTGCAGTTATTGCAGTTGGGTATAATAAAGCTAAGCTATGAGCCTAACTTACATACATTCATCTGTATACATTCATACTCTGGAAAACTGGAGTGTAAACACTTATAAATGGATAGTTATTCTGTATAAAGGCCATATACCTATATACAGTAACTACCTACATGTGAACTTCAATGAAAACAAACATGACTTGTGTCAATTACATCATACAAACATACAAATACAAATATATCTTACACATACCTGTATGGAGCTGTGTAATCAACTTGGTATTTGGTTTTTGCAGCTCAGAACAGGACAGTTCTTCTCAGTTGCTTTGCCGCATTTCTCAGATCAGAGATTACAATAATGTATAACACATGGGGAATGTGCATTGTTCATAACACTATACTTACAGAGTGAACTGTTAAATATGGACAGTGGCACTATCTTGGTATAATGGCGTAAGGACCTGATTGGGTCATTGGTATAAATACTTGCTTTGGACACATAAACAAAATATTTCCAGCAAGATACACACTTTTGCAGGTCAGTCACATTTTTTTTAAGAAATGCACTCACTGTTGCAAATGCAAATTATGATTTGACAAATGCATCAAACTGAGACAAAATGTAACGTAGTGTAGTTCTGATTGTATTTCAGGGGAGACATCTCCATGTTGATTTCACATAGCTAATACAAACCTAAATGATGTAACTTAAGAGGCTACAATGAGCTACACATAGGCATGCCTACTATGGTGGAAATATGCACCGCAGCATAGCTTTGCGTCCGAGGTCTCTGTACGACCTCAAACTACTCTCGTACAGCTCTGGGAGATCGCTGATGGCCAAAATCAACCTCTTGTCCATGTTCCATTTGTGAATCTACGTGTATTCTGTTTTTCGGTTTTAACACACGTGAATGCTCGTCCACACGGCAGCTCAGTGCCAAAAGCGGTCAAAGTTAAACCATGTTGAACTTGCAATGTGAACATTAAAGTAACAGTAGGCTAACGTTAATCCAGAAATATCGTGATAAACTACTGAAAGGTAACATTTTACTTCACTATATAGCCTAGAACTTAGAATACATTTTGCTGATAATTCACCTGCTAAGAAGCATCCTGTAGCCTAATTCTCAAACACTGACTATTATTATTATAATAAAAACCTTGAAACACAAGATGCTGTTGCCGTTCCCCATCACACACACACACACACACACACACACACACACACACACACACACACACACACACACACACACACACACACACACTTCTTTTAACCTGCTGTCATCTCTTGTGTATCAGAGAATGAAACAGTGATGTCATAAGGCTAGCTTATTCTTTTTTTTTGACTTGCAAACAATTTGCAAATGAAGGTTTGTTTGATTGTAAAGAGGTTTGTAAGAGGACAGACAAAGAGATGCTTTGTCTTTGATTGGCTAAAAGGTGATCCGGGTGTGTGAGAGTAGGTATTTTTTCCCATTCACTGTCGCTGCCTCACAGCGAGGCCATTATCTGGCCTCTCTGTGAGCCTGCATGTTTAGCTCTTTCCTGCAGGTGGACAGGCAGCCCGGCCGAGGGCACAGCCTCACGTCTGCTCGTGGTGTAAAAGGTCACATACATATGTCCACAAACCTGAGTGGAATCAAAGAGATAGCTTTGTCTATCTGCAATGAAGAACCCCCCCCCCCATCTCTAGTGTGCTGTCATCTAAAACAGTTGGCTTGAAGTAGTTGGAATGGGGATCGCAGATTTCCTATAATAGCCTCGTGCTACTACTCACAGCAAAAATATTCAACAGCTCCATTTGTCAATATGCGTAATCCACGGTGTCAATATGCTTTAAATTATTTGTAATTTGGATAACCTGATTTGTTAAATCTACATTAATTACTTTTTAATATTTGGGATTAACACAAGCTGTAAACACAACACAAAACTGACATTAACATCTACTGTATTACACAAAATCGGTTCTTTTTTGGTACACAAGATGACAATTTATTCAGTGAACAGCACATTTTTTGTTTATTCTCACACTTAAAGGTCCCATAGCATGACAATGTCACTTTATGAGTTTTTGTAACATTAATATGAGTTCCCCCAGCCTGCCTATGCCCCCCCAGTGGCTAGAAATGGTGATAGGTGTAACCCGAGCCCTGGGTGTCCTGCTCTGCCTTTGAGAAAATGAAAGCTCAGTCTGGAATCTTGGTTACCTCCCCTTTCTCTGCTTTACCCACCTAGAGAATTTGGCCCACCCATGAGAGAGAGACATCATGGCTTTCAAATGAGCAAAGTGCCTCCCACAGCTACAGACACAGCTACAGGTACATACTAAGGAAAGCTCATTGTGGGACTGGCTCTAGTGGCTGGAATTCTGGACCAAGGTTGAATTTCGGGAAAGAGACTTCAGATACAGTATTAGGGGACCACTAAGGTCTATATAAAAGAGACTTCAGATACAGTATTAGGGGACCACTAAGGTCTATATAAAAGAGACTTCAGATACAGTATTAGGGACCACTAAGGTCTATATAAAAGAGACTTAAGATACAGTATTAGGGACCACTAAGGTCTATATAAAAGAGACTTCAGATACAGTATTAGGGACCACTAAGGTCTATATAAAAGAGACTTCAGATACAGTATTAGGGGACCACTAAGGTCTATATAAAAAGAGACTTCACATACAGTATTAGGGGACCACTAAGGTCTATATAAAAGAGACTTCAGATACAGTATTAGGGACCACTAAGGTCTATATAAAAGAGACTTCAGATACAGTATTAGGGACCACTAAGGTCTATATAAAAGAGACTTCAGATACAGTATTAGGGACCACTAAGGTCTATATAAAAGAGACTTCAGATACAGTATTAGGGACCACTAAGGTCTATATAAAAGAGACTTCAGATACAGTATTAGGGACCACTAAGGTCTATATAAAGAGACTTCAGATACAGTATTAGGGGGACCACTAAGGTCTATATAAAAAGAGACTTCAGATACAGTATTAGGGACCACTAAGGTCTATATAAAAGAGACTTCAGATACAGTATTAGGGACCACTAAGGTCTATATAAAAGAGACTTCAGATACAGTATTAGGGACCACTAAGGTCTATATAAAAGAGACTTAAGATACAGTATTAGGGACCACTAAGGTCTATATAAAAGAGACTTCAGATACAGTATTAGGGACCACTAAGGTCTATATAAAGAGACTTCAGATACAGTATTAGGGGACCACTAAGGTCTATTTAAAAGAGACTTCACATACAGTATTAGGGGACCACTAAGGTCTATATAAAAGAGACTTCAGATACAGTATTAAACTAAGGACCACTAAGGTCTATATAAAAGAGACTTCAGATACAGTATTAGGGACCACTAAGGTCTATATAAAAGAGACTTCAGATACAGTATTAGGGACCACTAAGGTCTATATAAAAGAGACTTCAGATACAGTATTAGGGACCACTAAGGTCTATATAAAAGAGACTTCAGATACAGTATTAGGGACCACTAAGGTCTATATAAAAGAGACTTCAGATACAGTATTAGGGGACCACTAAGGTCTATATAAAAGAGACTTCAGATACAGTATTAGGGACCACTAAGGTCTATATAAAAGAGACTTCAGATACAGTATTAGGGGACCACTAAGGTCTATATAAAAGAGACTTCAGATACAGTATTAGGGGACCACTAAGGTCTATATAAAAGAGACTTCAGATACAGTATTAGGGACCACTAAGGTCTATATAAAAGAGACTTCACATACAGTATTAGGGGACCACTAAGGTCTATATAAAAGAGACTTCACATACAGTATTAGGGGACCACTAAGGTCTATATAGAGAGACTTCAGATACAGTATTAGGGACCACTAAGGTCTATATAAAAGAGACTTAAGATACAGTATTAGGGACCACTAAGGTCTATATAAAAGAGACTTCAGATACAGTATTAGGGACCACTAAGGTCTATATAAAGAGACTTCAGATACAGTATTAGGGGACCACTAAGGTCTATATAAAAGAGACTTCAGATACAGTATTAGGGACCACTAAGGTCTATATAAAAGAGACTTAAGATACAGTATTAAGGACCACTAAGGTCTATATAAAAGAGACTTCAGATACAGTATTAGGGACCACTAAGGTCTATATAAAGAGACTTCAGATACAGTATTAGGGGACCACTAAGGTCTATATAAAAGAGACTTCACATACAGTATTAGGGGACCACTAAGGTCTATATAAAAGAGACTTCAGATACAGTATTAGGGACCACTAAGGTCTATATAAAAGAGACTTAAGATACAGTATTAGGGACCACTAAGGTCTATATAAAAGAGACTTCAGATACAGTATTAGGGACCACTAAGGTCTATATAAAAGAGACTTCAGATACAGTATTAGGGGACCACTAAGGTCTATATAAAAGAGACTTCACATACAGTATTAGGGGACCACTAAGGTCTATATAAAAGAGACTTCAGATACAGTATTAGGGACCACTAAGGTCTATATAAAAGAGACTTCAGATACAGTATTAGGGACCACTAAGGTCTATATAAAAGAGACTTCAGATACAGTATTAGGGACCACTAAGGTCTATATAAAAGAGACTTCAGATACAGTATTAGGGACCACTAAGGTCTATATAAAAAGAGACTTCAGATACAGTATTAGGGACCACTAAGGTCTATATAAAGAGACTTCAGATACAGTATTAGGGGACCACTAAGGTCTATATAAAAGAGACTTCAGATACAGTATTAGGGACCACTAAGGTCTATATAAAAGAGACTTCAGATACAGTATTAGGGACCACTAAGGTCTATATAAAAGAGACTTCAGATACAGTATTAGGGGACCACTAAGGTCTATATAAAAGAGACTTCAGATACAGTATTAGGGACCACTAAGGTCTATATAAAAAGAGACTTCACATACAGTATTAGGGGACCACTAAGGTCTATATAAAAGAGACTTCACATACAGTATTAGGGGACCACTAAGGTCTATATAGAGAGACTTCAGATACAGTATTAGGGACCACTAAGGTCTATATAAAAGAGACGTCAGATACAGTATTAGGGACCACTAAGGTCTATATAAAAGAGACTTCAGATACAGTATTAGGGGACCATTAAGGTCTATATAAAAGAGACTTCACATACAGTATTAGGGGACCACTAAGGTCTATATAAAAGAGACTTCAGATACAGTATTAGGGACCACTAAGGTCTATATAAAAAGAGACTTCAGATACAGTATTAGGGACCACTAAGGTCTATATAAAGAGACTTCAGATACAGTATTAGGGACCACTAAGGTCTATATAAAAGAGACTTCAGATACAGTATTAGGGACCACTAAGGTCTATATAAAAGAGACTTCAGATAGAGTATTTGGGGACCACTAAGGTCTATATAAAAGAGACTTCAGATACAGTATTAGGGGACCACTAAGGTCTATATAAAGAGACTTCAGATACAGTATTAGGGGACCACTAAGGTCTATATAAAAGAGACTTTAGATACAGTATTAGGGACCACTAAGGTCTATATAAAAGAGACTTCACATACAGTATTAGGGGACCACTAAGGTCTATATAGAGAGACTTCAGATACAGTATTAGGGACCACTAAGGTCTATATAAAGAGACTTCAGATACAGTATTAGGGGACCACTAAGGTCTATATAAAAGAGACTTCAGATACAGTATTAGGGACCACTAAGGTCTATATAAAAAGACTTTAGATACAGTAGTATTTTTAAGTATTTTAAGGACCGAGCTGTTTCCCCCTGCTTCTAGTATCTATGTTAAGCTAAGCCAATTTTCTCCTGACAGTCCATACGTCTCATACATCTGACAGAACAGATATGCTAAAATTAATATCAGTCCACACAGTCTGCATAAACAATCATGTTTTGTTTCGCGATGAAACTTATTTTTACACTCCCAGTCTATTTTCTTGGGTTTTCAAACTCCTCTATGTACAATGCACTACATTGAAACTTTGGCGACCGCATTGGGATCCGTCACAAGAAAGAGTTTTAAAAACTTGAATTCCTAGAATACAGTCTTCTTCAAAAAGGACCCAGATCATGTTGCAAGGTCACGTGTTTCTCATTCAAATGTCTTTATCTCTCTGGTACATGAGCACCTGTCACGTCATGTTTAATGCCCCTGATGACCTGTGTTGTCCAGGCTTGGACCAGGTCAACAGGACCTATCAGCACAAAGCCAATCAAACAGCCATGGCTTTAACTTTTGTAGGCTGAGCACCGCCACCTCAATGATGTGATCATGTGTGGACGGACTGACGTCAGCAGGGGGTCTATAACGCTGTGTCTGTGCAGAGGCGGGACCTGGAACTCTTTCAACTGACCTGAGGGGATCTCACAGGATAGAACTGCCCACGCTGCTGAAAATCCCCTCAGACAACACCAAGGAGACATGAGGCTACATCTGATTGCAATTGAAGGACAATTATCATGTTTTCAAAGTGCAGTGTGGAAAATGAAAGCTATAACTTTAAGCACATACAATTATGAAGATCAAACCGTGCAAGCAGTCTCAGCAATGATGGGTTAATTTTGTTATTTCCCTATATGACTCTAAGGGTGCTTCTCAGTAGAGATGCTAGTATGGGATCATTATGAATAGAATACATTTCATTTAGAAAACTCCACAAAATCAATGTCTTTCTACCACAGGGAAGTAGTTTATCCATGCAGCCTGGCTCAGGCATCTTAACACTGTTAGTATGCTATGTTTTCCTCAATTGTATTAGAGCCTCACTATATATTTAGAGAGTGGTTTAAGGCTTAGAAAGTAGGAATTTAACAAGAAACAGATCTGTGAGTGGGAGCTGTAAGAGACAGAAAAAAGGGGGTGTGGACAGTGAAGTGCTGAAGGGTCCGTGTGTGTGTGTGTGTGTGTGTGTGTGTGAGACAGGCAGTCAGTCAGTCAGTTGGCTGCTGCTGCCTCACCATGGCTGTTCTCTCTGCAGAGGTCCTATGCTGGCATGTGAGTTTTTATTTCTCTTTTAAGTCTTTTGTTTGTTATTCCCTTTAAAATGACTGTGGATAAAGTTATGTGTTATTTTAAGTATTTATGAACACACTTTTGGGACATTTTGGAGAAAATATATATATAGATATACAATGTGCATCAATAATGAATCAAAGACAAGTGTCAATAGGTGTTCATTTAAAGAGGTTCGGGAGCTTTGTTAGCCGTGAAGTCGTGATCACCCCATCAGTGAGTTATGGCTGTGTGGCTTTGGGCTACACGCCATGTCAGACACACTTCCTGACACTGAGACATTGATAGACGCTGGAGATAGAGCAGAACATGACACAACTTGGAAGGATGCACCCATGTTGGGACACTAGCAGTACATTTTTATTAACAGTACAAACTGCAGCTTTGACACCACATTAGTGGAACAGAAATGTACTGTGGCTGATGTACTCATCTCAGATCATTCTTGTAGTTTTGGCTGCAATAATATTAGGAGCATGACCACTGCAGTATGCACATCAATTACTTTAATGTAGAAGTACTGCTAAATATACTCCAAGCCCTGCATGTTGGTTGCAGAGTACTAATATGTTCCATTATTCCTACCAATGTAAGCAGCATTTTATGTTATAATGTGATGTATTCTGATCATATTTAACTACTTTATATCCTGTTGGGTAGTTTATAACATTGCATCATATTTCAGAAACTGATCATATATTTTACATTACTTTTTAATCTGTAAAGATAACTAGTTTCTGTTACTATCAACTCAATCCACTGATTGTTAGCAGCACTGGTGTGTTTTTAAAAACAATGGCTTTCTCATTTGGTTCACAGAAATATGATCTGTCATATATTTCTTCATGCTTTATATAATGCTATGATGATGGTTGTATGGATGTATTTTTCAACAACTCTGACTGTGAAAGATCTTGAACTGTGTATAAACAGTAATTAACACATTAGTCGCTGATTGGAACAGCTGTAGGAGACAGTAGGCCCTCGCTGAGTTTCAGAATCTTTTACAGGAGTGGCCATGTTAGCAACATACAGTAGAACATTCAAAATATGTAATGCCTGATGCTGCTTGGGAAAAACATCTCTGACTTTCAGCCTGCTCTGTAAAACCAAGAGAAAGCAAAGACAACACAAATTCCTGGAATGTCATGAAAATGGCATGATGCATTTTGGTTTCTCTGAGCGGACACAGCAGAGCACAATGCCGATGATCAACGTGGCTATGCACATTCTTGTTCTAAATTGCTAGTTGAGGAAAAGGCCAGAGGCGTGCTGAATGCCCAGAGAAAGCAGACTGTCTAAAAAGTGCGGCCCTGAAAAAGCAAACAATTTGCAGAGGTGCCATCCCATTGCTTCTCCGTCACAATCTCACAGCCACTGGGAAACCAGAGTTAACCATTTCTCTGAAATCCATTTTAACATCAGCTTTTTTTTTTTCTGTCTGTAGGCTCGCATTGAGGAGCTGGAGGAGGAGCTGGAAGCAGAGCGGGCCATCAGAGTCAAGGTATGGTGCTATAAAGCAATAAAATCCTAAAGAAACAAAAGAGCACAAGCTGTCTGTCAGAGCAGTGAGAAGCTGCTCTGCTGTAAGTCAGGCCGGAGGTTTGGAGGGACAGAAAAAAGTAAAAAGATATGTGTGCTGATGCTGCACCTCAGATCTGAACCCCAACATCCTTTTTCCTCTGCCATTTTTTCACAATGACTTTTTTTCATCATAGCAAAGTTTCCCAGACATATTTGTCAAAATGTCTCTTTCTGTTCCATAACAGCATGCCTGGTGAATAAGAAGCTAATCTACCAGGGTGGGCGCTTTAAGTGCTTGTTGTTTTCAAACTAGACGCTCTTAAAGCGCTGTGTATTAAGCTACAGAACCTACCTATCCCTCTTCAGACCAGCCTACAGTGTCCCTGTTACAGTATAGATGAAGGCAGACACGCAAAGGTACTTATTTCAGCCTGAGTGTTGAATAGAGTGACAGCGAGCCCTAAGGGTGTTTTTTTGACACTTTTCCCCCACTCTGGGTGGCATTCCAAACGGTGCTAGCTGGGTCTCCCCCCAGAGCAATGAAAGAGGCAGGCAGAGACATGCAGGTCTTTATCTCTTCCCTGCATCTACAATACAACATACCTCTGCTGCAGACAGGCGCGCTGTTGTTAGACTCAACTCAAACAGGGCAGATAGCATCAGGACAGAATTTCCATTGGACCTTCCCCCAACTGGAATTCCAGTTGCTCACACACACACACACAAACACACACACACAGTCTGTAATTTCATTGTTACACACATGTTTGCGCTGCAGTGAGAATCCCCACTCTCTCAGGATACAATAGTTTTCTATGAACCATGGGTAATGTGACAGAGATCATAGCAGTGACATCCCACAGGATCACTCCGCTTAGCTTCTTTGCTCATTGTTTTGGATTTTCCAGCTGAAACTGAACTCTTTGGACAGTCTCTTCAGCATGGTTTTCAACAGCAGCTATTCTAAGCCAACAGGTGCTTTCATAGCATCTGTCCGTCAGAAGACAGTAGACAAGGTTAGCAACTAGCTGGGAAGGCTTGGGTAAAGTAAAGTGGAGCATCTAGGTAGCAACGAGACCTTTCCCCCAGGAGCTACTGCAGAGCTAAGAGAGAGACAATGGACTACCATTCATCAGGCTGACCCTAACACAACTCTGATTTCTGCCTAATGTTGCTTTCTGTCTGCTGATGTGTAAACAGCCAACTGGTTGCTAACTGTTCACCATATCAGGAGGAGTCACCCCAGAATGAAATGTTGTTCACAGGCTCAGTTACCATAGTAACTGAATCTGAGGTTAAGGTACCTCTCTTTCTGAAACAGGTCTCTCTCAGGTTTGATTGATCATTAGAGGGTTAACTCACGAGATATTTAGTTTTGTTCTGCATTTCTATGAAGCAAATTTTAATTCTTTAGAAGGGATCACATTTTATTATCCTGCATAATATTACTGTATGATATTAATATTAATCTGTTTTATTGATCCCCAATGGGGAAATTACAATTTATACTCTGTGTCCACACTTTATTAGTTTCACACACAGTCCTGAACTACACACACGCTCAGGGTCTATACATGCACTAATGGAGAGATGTCAGAGTGAGTGGGCTGCCAGCCGAACCAGCGCCCTGAGCGGTTGGGGGTGCCCTGAGCGGTTGGGGTGCCTTGCTCAAGAGTGCCCAGGAGGTGACAATTCGCCACCAATTCACACTCCGTACTCAAGTACAAGTAAAAGTATAGTGATTTAAAACTACTCCTTGAAGTATAATTTTTTCAAAAACTTACTCAAGAAATTGTAACGGAGTAAATGTAACTCGTTACTACCCACCTCTGCTTACAATGGATTAAATGCCCATGTATACTGTGAAAGAGCGCTTCAGGCAGAGCGCTTCAGGCAGAGATTTTCATTCTCAAAGCTCTCATCATCCCTGTTTGCAGCAGCAGCAGAAAAGTGAGGAGAAGTGTACACCACCTGCTCAGCTCGCTGGTGACCACAGTGGAACATTCAGCAGCTGAACTGAGGAGACAGATATGGTTCTCAGCAGCACAAAAAAACAGCTCAAAAAAGAGAACATGGGGCGGACATTCATCAGGACACAAATATGCGTTTCTTAATAGTGTCTCCTTCATGTAGAATATGAAAACATTGGTGTGCTTGTGAAGCTGCCTCTTGTCAGGAGGAGATCATAGATAAGACTTGGATGTATTGCTCTGATTAGATTCCTCTGACCTCTGAAAGATCACTTCCCCTTATCAATCATCCTGTTCCCCAATATCCTGTCTTGCTGCAGGGCAGAACAGTGGAAGTCTTCTGCTTGAGTTGTAATACAGTGGAGCTGTTCATCAACCAGGACAGAAAGGACTTACTACAATGCTATAATACAATAATATAGAATCCTAATGAAATGTGAGTGACTGCTCTGTTTGTTGGCAGGTGGAGAAGCAGAGAGCAGATCTAAGCAGAGAGCTGGAGGATCTCACTGACCGGCTGGAGGAAGCAGGAGGCGCCACCGCCTCACAGGTAAACACACTTTGGACCGTTACTGCTTTAAAAACTGCACTGATTAGGATTATACACTGCTTGCTTTCCCCAAAAAGTTATATAACAAGATTTATAGCATTCTCAGCTTGGCATGAAGAATTGAAAGGGGAGAAACATCTAACAAAGTGTACAAAACCCACCAACCAGCCCCTTTGAACTGCTTTGCTGTCTTCAGGATGGCAAAAGTACTCACGTCCGTACTCAAGTAGAAGTACAGATACTTATGTTAAAAAATACTCTGGTAAAAGTAGAAGCACTAATTTAACTTCTTTACTCAAGTAAAAATAACAAAGTACAGGCTTGGAAATGTACTTAAAGATTAAAAGTAAAATTAGCCTTGCGAATGACAACCATTTCTTATGCAAAGCTACCTGGAGCACACACGTTAGAGTGCAAGCTGAGAAACTTCAGTGAACATGGAAAACACACTCTTTATATGCCGTTGGCTACATTTTAAATGGATGTCTGCCAACAGGCCTAAAACATCACATATACTGTATGATTGTTGTGACAGAGACTGGGACTCCAGGTTAATAAAGATTCAGACTGAGCAGCAAGATATGAAATCAGTTGTGATTCTGTGAGAATTCACAGATCCACTTCCTCTTTTTTAATCTTCCCCTTAACATTTCACTGAATATACATGTATGTGTGTGCGCTCAAATAAGGATTCTGGAAAGAAAATAAAGGATCAAATATGAATTTCATTAATTAAGAAGTTTTCTAGTTGCACATTTGCCAGGAGTCATTCTTGACGCCTACTGTCTCAAACATCTCTCTCAGATAAGGTTAAGGATGATGGGAATGTCTTGCTGCTTGTCTTCTGAATCTCTGGGATCTCCTTTTTCTTTATTTTCAATCATGTTGTCGTCCATATGTGCTAATGTTAGCGCCATCAAGCAACGATTTGCATCTGAATCTGTCAAGTCATCTTGTAATGATGTCAAGTGCAACGTACAGTACTGTATATTCCCATCCAATTAGATTGAATTCAGTATTGATGATGCAAAAAATAATAACGGTAACTCCAGTGAAATTACTGTAAACTTGTTAGTGAGGACTAGATTAGGACTGGATATAAAGCTGATTCTGGTTTCCAACTTGGCCCAGGTGTGTGTGTGTGTATTAAAACACAGACGAAGACAACTTCTCTCTGCTTTATTACAATCAAGCATCAGTATAAACATGAGCATGGGTGGCTCTGCTATGGCTGTGTGTGTGTGTGTGTGTGTGTGTGTGTGTGTGTGTGTGTGTGTGTGTGTGGTTCTGCAAAGAAATAAATAACATTGTAAAGGTTACAGTACACAATCATATATACATATCATATATGCTAGCAAATAATAACAAACCCTTACCCTAATGCAGTATAACTGTAGCATGTAAATAATGCACCTGAAATACAAACGTGAACGAGGGCGTTCAACGATCGCCATTATATCAAATCAACAGCCAGGTGTCACCTAGGTAACAGGTGAAGAACACAAAATCACTAGCTAACTTACTTTAAATGTGCCAGAACTATAGACCAATGCAACAACAGGCTCAAATGAACTGATAACATCCGTTATACGACTTACAGTTTTTAAGGACTGACACACACAATCTCAGCTGATTATCCTCCAGACAGCTAGTCACTTTTTCTTTTCCCTCACTTTTTTCTCTGTGTGCCGTGTAAGGTACCGCGGTAAAATGTAAGGCAAAGAAAGTCCCTATTTTCATGTTAAAATGTAAAGAATAAAAAGTAAAAAAGTCGCCACAAAAAATAAATAGTAAAGTAAAGTAAAATATCTGAAAAATCTACTTAAGTACAGTAACAAAGTATTTGTACTTTGGTACTTCCCATCTCTGGCTGTCTTCATGCTAAGCTAAGCTAACTGTCTTCTGGCTCCAGCTTCATATGTAACACACAGAGTTTATCTCTCAGCAAGAAAACAAATGAGCAGATACAGTATACACTGAACAAAATTATAAATGCAGCACTTTTGTTTTTGCCCCCATATTTCATGAGCTGAACTCAAAGATCTAAGACTTTTATGAACACAAAAGGCTTACTTAGAACTTACTAAGAACTTACTTAGAAATCTGTCTAAATCGGTGTTAGTGAGCACTTCTACTTTGCCGAGATAATCCATCCACCTCACCTCATGTGTGGCATATTAAGGTGTTGATTAGACAGCACGATTAATGCAGGTGGGCCTTAGGCTGGCCACAGTAAAAGGCCACTCTGAAATGTGCAGTTTAACTGTATTAAGAGTGGCGGAAAACCAGTCAGTATGTGGTGTTCTCTCTGTCTCTCCATTGATCTGACTGCAGTTCGATTTGAGTGGGCAAATATTCTGGCACTAACCCTAGCCCTAACATGCAACCTGTGTGTGATTACAGATGGAGGTGAACAAGAAGCGAGAGGCTGAGCTGCAGCACCTGAGGCGAGACCTGGAGGAGACCTCTGTCCAGTCAGAAGCGCTGGCTGCGTCTCTGAGGAAACGGCACAGTGATGCCATGGCAGAGCTGAGCGAGCGTTGTGAGGCTCTGCAGCGGAGCCGGGCCAAACTGGAGAAGGACAAGCAGAACCTAAGGATGGAGGTGGACGAGCTGGTTGCTTCTCTGGACAGTCTGCAGAAAGCCAAGGTCCGAACGTTAGCCCATAGGACGTTAGCCCTCAGGATGTTAGCCCTCAGGATGTTAGCCCTCAGGACGTTATCTTGCATGTTTGGAGGTTGACCATTTTCAACATGCTTAACTTGTGAGTGTAACCTATTTGCTGCAGATGGCCTCAGAAAGCCAGATGAAGAAGCTGGAGGAGCAGCTGTCAGAGGCCAACAAAAGAGCTGAGGACCTGCAGAGGGCCCAGGCTGAGCTCACTGTGGCCAGGAACAGAGTCTCAGGTGCTACACATCTCTGATATGTCATGACATGTCTCCTCAGTTACCCTTAAGATCATCACACATTTACATCGTTTTGTAACTCCTCAGGACACCTCTAAATAAAAAACACATCAAAGATGTATTTTTGGGACTTGCAAGTTCAGATGTAAAAGAGAAGGGTCACAATCAATGCTCCAATCTCTACCCATATTGCAACTCAGTATTATCTTAACGTTGCCCAATTATAAATTCTAAGTGTGCGTAAACCAAGATTAGCATTATTGAAGCAGCTTATCTAGATCAGTACAGGTCAGGCAAATGCATTCAATGGCTAATATAAAATACATGGAGTTCCCCTTTAACAGAAAACATGACTTTACCTTATTTCCAATGCAGATGTGTTGCATTACCCACAGAGCTCAGACACAGATATCAGTGCTGCTTTCTATTGATGCTCCATTTCATCCTTGCTACATAATTTATGTATTGCTACAGAAACTGGCATATTTATGCCTTCTGTAAACTACTGTATGATAATCAGTGTCCCCATGTGTCCCCTTGTGTCTCTGCATGTCCTGTCAGCTGATAATGCAGACTTGAGTCTACAGATGGAAGAGGCAGAGAGCAGAGCCAGCCATCTGAGCCGCTCAAGACTCTGCTCACATCGCAGCTGGAAGAAGTGAAGAAACAACTGGATGAGGAGGTCAAGGTGTGTGTGTGTGTGTGTGTGTGTGTGAGTGTGCGTGCACAGAACTCAGAATGGAAGTCTGAAAAATAAAACACTATGCAAATACTTAAAAAAACGTTCCCATGTATCTGTGTGACATGGCGGCCAGTGTAAACAGGCAGTCAACAGCAGTCTAAAGCTCGGTGCAGCAGGAGTGCGAGGCTCTAAGGGGAGCAGCTGGAGGAGGAGCAGGAGAGCAAGCACGAGCTGCAGCGGCTCGTCTCAAACTCAACAGCGAGGTGACACACTGGAGGAGCAAACACGAGGCAGACACCATCCAGCACGCCGACGAGCTGGAGGACACCAGGTCCGTTGGGTTGACACAGGCGGTCATCCATCACACGTTGCGCTATGAATGTACCTTTAAGGTCCAAATAATGTGTGTGTCACAGGAAGAAGCTGGCCACCAGGCTTCAGGAGGCAGAGGAGGCTGTGGAAGCCACCCAGGCCAAATGTTCCACGCTGGAGAAAAGCAAACAAAGGCTGCAGGTAGAGGTGGAGGAACTCTGCATGGACCTGGACAAGGTAGGAGAGGACACCAAAGTGCTGCAGTGCCATGGCCTTGTTTCTGGGTGTCTTTGAGCATGTATTCCCTCTCCCAGGCTGGGAGCTGTGCTCAGGCTCTGGATAAGAAGCAGCGCATCCTGGAGAAGTATCTCGTAGACTGGAAGCACAAGTGTGAAGAGCTGGTGGTGGAGGTGGAAAGCTGCCAGAAGGAGGGCAGGCAACACGCCAGCGAGCTCTCCAAAGTCAGGACGGCCCATGAAGAGTCTCTGGAGCAGCTGGAGGCCCTGCACAGGGACAACAAGGCCTATCAGGGTTAGAGATTACACACGCCATACCTCTTGCAGGTTTAAAGGAATAGTGGAATAGTAACCATGGTTTCATGAATTAATGTTTTTGTCTGACAGAGGAGGTAGCGGACCTCACAGAGCAGCTCTCAGACGGAGGCAAAAGTGTCCATGAGCTTCAGAAGGCAAAGAAGAAGATTGAGATGGAGAAAGAAGAGCTACAGGGCTCACTGGAAGAGTCTGAGGCAGCTTTGGAGGTACAGAGCTGCAGTAAGCTGTAAGCTGTTAGCAACCTATCTGCAGCAGCTGTGTGTCAGTATCTGCTACATGCTTACTCTTCTTTCTTTCTTTCTTCTCTGCTTCTCCCCCTCAGGCCGAGGAGACCAAGGTGCTGAGGCTGCAGCTGGAGGTGTCTCAGGCTAAAGGGGAGTTGGGCGCAGACTTCAGGAGAAGGAGGAAGAGATGGAAGCTACTAGGTAGCTCAGCTTCCTCTCAATCCCATATATTGGTTGCATGGTGTACTGCTGCGTATGCCTCATTATCTTCATTTCCTACTTCTGGAAACCATTTTGTGTCTTGCCTGGATATTTCTCTATCATTATTTCTTATGGCTGTAATGCTCTGTAGTTCTCTAACTCTTACTATATTCATCCTCTCCTTTGTCTCCCTTTATTCCTTTAACAAGGTGATGGTAGATTGTCTTTGGAGGTGAGGCCTGTCCCATTTAACCCATCTGACTGGCTCTGCAGTGATACATGCATAGTTCACCCTCTTCTTTACAACCACCCTCCCCACCTCTGTCAGAAAAAGCCAACAGAGGGCACTGGAGACCATGCAGGCCAATCTGGACGTGGAGGTCAAAGGCAAAATAGAGGGGCTGAAGCTGAAGAAGAAACTGGAGGCAGCCAACAGCGAGCTGGAGCTGCAGGTGGAGCTGCTCACCAAGAACAACGCTGAGCTAAGCAAGAGCAGCAAGAAGATGCAGCAGCAGATTAAGGTGGGATCACTGGAGACAGTGTGTTTTTTTTACTATGCTGCCGTCCGAGACTTACTGACAGAATGACTGTCCTGTCCCAGGAGCTGCAGGCCCAGCTGGAGGAGGAGGTCCGGAGCCATGAGGAATGCAAAGAGGACCAAAGGGCCATGGAACGCCGCTGCATGCTGTTGGTCAGCCAGAGCGAGGAGACCCTTGCAGCCTTGGAGAGCGCCGCGCGGGCCCGACGGATCAGTGAGACAAAGCTGCAGGAGGCCAACGAGAAGCACAGCCACCTTAACAACCAGGTGATCACTATCGGGGGGTCCTGCAGAGGCTGTAGCTAAAGGTCTAACTGCTGTTGACTAATCTCTTACTCAATCTTTTCTCTCAGTTCCATTTGGCTGTAAGTGGGAGGAGGAAGCTGGAGGGGGGATCTCCAGACTCTGCAGCAGGAGTTACCACGAGGAGCTGCATGCAGACCTGAGAGCATCCACAGACAAGTCAAGAAGGCCAGCTGTGAGGTACAACACAGACAAGAACATTGGTGTTGAGATATTACTGCAGCAGAGACTGGCCATATCTCCAGTTTATTGGAGTATAATTGAATGTGTGTGGGTGTATTTGTTTCAGTTGGAGGCGAGTGGGGGAGGAGCTGCGTCTGGAGCAGGAGCACACTGTCCAGCTGGAGAGAGGAAGAAAGGCCTGGAGGCTCAGGTCAGAGACATGAGCAGCAAGCTGGACCAGGCCGAGCAGATGGCTCTGAAAGGAGGCAAGAAGATCATCCAGAAGTTAGAGGGAAAGGTACGCAGTCACGTGTCAGTCCACTGTGTCAGGACTTTGGTTCAGAGGAAGACATTTTGACATCGACTGGCTATGAAAGCTGTGATGAATATTCATGACTCCTACAGGATGATGTGTTGGACCCCTCTGACCTTTCCTGTAGCACCACTGTTAGGCCAACATTTCTACTTGTAGACAAACAATTGTAAAAGGTGGGGAAAGCAACGCTTGTAAAGAAACAAGCATTTCTTGTTGTAATTAATTTTGACTAGTATATTCAATTCAATTCAATTCAATTTTATTTATAGTATCAATTCATAACAAGCATTATCTCGAGACACTTTACAGATAGAGCAGGTCTAGACCACACTCTAGAATTTACAAGGACCCAACAGTTCTAGTAGTTTCCTCCAGAGCAAGCAACAGTGCGACAGTGGCGAGGAAAACTTCCTTTTAGGCAGAAACCTCGGTCAGACCCAGGCTCTTGGTAGGCGGTGTCTGACGACCGGTTGGGGTTACAATGAAGAGTGGCAATAACAGTCACAAAAATTTCTTTTAGTATGTAGTAGTTCTTTGTAGTAGTTCATGGCATAGCAGGGCACTGTGCGGCTTTACAAGGCACAGCAGGGCCGTAGCAGGGCACCGCAGGGGCATAGCAGGATGTAGCAGGGCATTGCAGGACGTGTAGCGGGACCATGGCGACAGCTGCAACCATGATTTTGGAGCCTCCTGATCCAAGGAAACACGCTGGGGAAAAAAGAACATAAGGACTCCGGGGAATGACTCCCCCAGAGCTAGGTTAGTAACAAGCATTTCTGGGACATGGATGCACATAAATGGAAAGATAGAAAGATAGAGGAGAGAAGAACTTCGGTGTGTCAAAGTAAGTAAGTCCCCCTAGCAGTCTAAAACTATAACAGCATAACTAAGAGACAGGTTAAAGAGAGGAGCCTGGCCAGGCCAAAACTCTCCCCAACCAGATCCCATCCCTCTGTCTAGAGGAGATGGGAAGAGGAGAGAGAGAGAGAGAGAGAGAGAGAGAGAGAGAGAGAGAGAGAGAGAGACATCATCCCCCTGTCTACATCCATCCCTCTGTCTAGAGGAGGTGGATGAGAGAGAAGATCCATCCCCTGTCCAGAGGAGGTGGGCCAGAGTGAGAGAGAGAGAGACAACAGTTATCTCTTTGCCTATAGCAGCGAAACTAACTATAAGCTTTGTCAAAGAGGAAAGTCTTAAGTCTACTCTTAAATGTGGAGACGGTGTCTGCCTCCCGAACCCAGACTGGAACCTGGTTCCACAGGAGAGGAGCCTGATAGCTAAACGCTCTGGCTCCCGTTCTACTTTTAGAGACTCTAGGAACCACAAGTAATCCTGCATTCTGGGAGCGTAGTGCTCTTGTAGGGTTGTAAGGTACTATGAGCTCTTTAAGATAAGATGGTGCCTGACCATGAAGAGCTTTGTAGGTGAGAAGAAGGATTTTAAATTCTATTCTGGATTTTACAGGAAGCCAATGCAGAGAAGCTAAAACAGGAGAGATGTGATCTCTTTTCCTGGTTCCTGTCAGAACACGTGCTGCAGCATTCTGGATCAGCTGAAGAGTCTTTATGGACTTTTTTGAGCAGCCTGATAATAAAGAATTACAGTAATCCAGCCTAGAAGTAATATAGTATAGTATATTGAGCATCAACATCCATTGGTAAGAAAAAAGTATGTTCTAGGGCCAGATTAACCTGCTCAGGGCCCCAAGGCACAAATTGGGGACCCCCCGTTTTTTTTCTTTGCGGCTTAACGCAGGCTGTGACCCTGCAGACTGAAAGGAAACTTGTGGTTTCTTACATATTGTGTTTTTTTCTACTGTACGTTATGATAACATTACCTAGTTATTGCTGGGATCCGGAAATGCAGAAACATCACTAAAATTGATCAGATGAGACAAGAAACCCGAGCAGTGAGCCAAACAGACAGTATAGAAGAGACAACAAGACAAATACTACAAGTAAACCTGTCCTTCACACTTTACAGACTTTCTAATCAAATGTAATTTCTGTAGTTGATGACACAGTTTTCTTGTTCCATGAGGGATTATTACAGAGCTGCCAACTTTTCCATAAACCTTGGGTGAGATTTGGTGGGGCCGACCCATATTTTGCCACGTACAAAGCAATTTCTTTGGCTCTTTCAGCATCACTATCCTTCAGGGTTTAAATTGGTATTTGTCATATGTGGGGGGGGGATGGGGGGCTCTCCCTAGGGGGTCTGGGGTGCGCCCCCCAGGAATTTTTTTTGAAAATAAACCATTAAATGGCACTTTCTGGAGAGTTTTGTGCAAAAAAAATGGAGAAATCAAGTCTTACATGATATGTGCAAAACTGTAGGGCATTGTCGTAGTATGAACAGGTATTAGGGCATTCAGCATTTACATTATTTACATTATACATAATGTAAATAATGTAATAAACATTGTCTGGGTCACTTCTTATGATATAAGAAGTGACCCAGACATATTATAAACATAATGAGCCACATGAAGAGACAGTAGCATATGTCATCAACAGCTGAGAAGATTTGGGTCTGTGGTGAACAGGTCCAGGGGTCCCTGGTGTAGGGACCAGGGACCCAAAGTTAAATTAATGTTGAGGATCAACTAAGACCACTGAAATTCTAAAGAATGAAAACCACTGATTTGCATAAATTCTAATCCTTACTGTGCCAAGGCTCAGCAATGTTTGGCCCTCATCCTCTGTGTCCCACTATACTGTATTTAGTTTTTTTGGGAAAATAAAGACTATTTGTTCATTTTATGAAACATTGAATGACTTATTTACAGTTACATTTAGAGATGCAGAGGTTAGAGAAGCACAATAGTGGCCCAACATTGCAGTATCGTATAGTAGGCCTATAGCTCAGATGTGTTTCATCAGATTTCTGCTCATGTTTACAACTTTGTGCACATTCTAAATATAACTCCTCCCATCTCTGTTGTCCGAGATTTGGAGAGTTGTAATATAGGCTGCTGTGGACGTTAATGCGCCGTTGATATGGTAGTATCTCATTCAGACCGTCTGTCATGCTGCTCATTATCGGAGGACTACGCACAGATGCAACGCGTCACTGCCCACAGCAGAGCGAGTCCACTAAAATGAAGTGAAGTTGCTATGCTACCAGCCGTGCTGCTCACCTCTATTGTTACAGAGAGAGAGGACACGAAGCGACGGACGGGTCTGTGATACTCGTGAAAAATAATGTTTTCAGTTGGCAACAATTCGAAAATTCCATAGACAGGGGCTCTAGAACCCCCTCACAGTCTCTGAAAGCACAACTAGTCGATCACGAGTGGCTCAACAGGTAGATCTATAGATAAACTCATCTTTCAGAAATTGACCGACCGGGTTGACACTTCAGCGTGAGAAATCGGGGGGTGTGGGCGTGTGAAACCAGTCAAATGCGTGTGTCTCACGGCCAATGCGTGAGAGTTGGCAGCCCTGTTATTAGCAACATTGCAGCTGTAACTACAACTGTACAAAAATACAGTTTCAATAGCAACTAGGTCAGCTTGAATACTTGCTGAACACATGCAGTGAAATCACTGTTGCGTGTCTGTGGGCAGGTGAAGGAGTTGGAGCTGGAATTGGACTCAGAGCAGAAGCGGCACACTGACACGGTGAAGACCCTGAGGAAGAACGAGCGTCGGTTGAAGGAGCTGCTGTTTGAGTCCGAGGAGGAGCAGAAGAACCAGCAGAGGATGCAGGAGCTGGTGGAGAGGCTGCAGAACAAGATGAGGGCCTACAAGAGACAAGTGGAGGAGGCAGTATGTCACCCAGAGCCCTTTTTATTATATCTTTCTATTGCAAGACAGAGGACACAACATTAACAGAGCAGCAACAATCAAACAACATAAACAAGAAACAGCACACAGTCAGTTGTCGTGCATGTGTGTGTGTGTGTGTGTGTGTGTGTGTGTGTGTGTTTCTACATGATCAATCTGGGACATAGTAGAAGGGATGGGTGGGGGTGATGGGCTTGAGGGAAATCATAGGAGAGCAGGAAAATAAAAACAAATATGGCTCTGCGTGAGCCCTGACATGTGACATGACATGAGCCCTGACATGTGACCTGACATGAACCCTGACATGTGACCTGACATGAACCCTGACATGTGACCTGACATGAGCCTTGACATGTGACCTGACATGTGACCTGACATGAACCTTGACATGAGCCCTGACATGTGACCTGACATGTGACCTGACATGTGACCTGACATGAACCCTGACATGTGACCTGACATGTGATTTGACATGAGCCCTGACATGTGACCTGACATGAACCCTGACATGTGACCTGACATGAGCTCTGACATGTGACCTGACATGAACCTGACATGAGCCCTGACATGTGACCTGGCATGAACCCTGACATGTGACCTGGCATGAGCCTTGACATGTGACCTGACATGAGCCCTGACATGTGACCTGACATGAGCCCTGACATGAGGCCCTGACATGAGCCCTGACATGTGACCTGACATGTGTCCTGACATGTGACCTGACATGAGCCCTGACATGAGGCCCTGACATGTGTCCTGATATGTGACCTGACATGAGCCCTGACATGTGACCTGACATGAGCCCTGACATGAGCCCTGACATGAGGCCCTGACATGAGCCCTGACATGAGGCCCTGACATGAGCCCTGACATGAGCCCTGACATGAGCCCTGACATGTGACCTGACATGTGTCCTGACATGTGACCTGACATGAGCCCTGACATGAGTCCTGACATGAGACCCTGACATGAGCCCTGACATGAGGCCCCGACATGTGACCTGACATGTGACCTGACATGAGAGCCCTGACATGTGCCCTGACATGAGCCCTGACATGTGACCTGACATGTGTCCTGACATGTGACCTGACATGAGCCCTGACATGAGCCCTGACATGAGCCCTGACATGAGGCCCTGACATGAGCCCTGACATGTGATCTGACATGTGACCTGACATGTGACCTGACATGAGCCCTGACATGTGACCTGACATGAGCCCTGACATGTGTCCTGACATGAGGCCCTGACATGAGCCCTGACATGAGGCCCTGACATGAGCCCTGACATGTGACCTGACATGAGCCCTGACATGTGACCTGACATGTGACCTGACATGTGACCTGACATGAGGCCCTGACATGAGCCCTGACATGAGCCCTGACATGAGCCCTGACATGAGCCCTGACATGAGCCCTGACATGAGGCCCTGACATGTGTCCTGATATGTGACCTGACATGAGCCCTGACATGTGACCTGACATGAGGCCCTGACATGAGCCCTGACATGAGCTCTGACATGACCTGCAGTGCACCTCACTGTGCTGACATTTTGTCGGTCATTGCAGGAGGAACAAGCTACCATGAACCTGACAAAGTACAGGAAGATGGTCCATGAACTGGACAGGCTGAGGAGGCAGTGGACATTGCTGAGTCAGCACTCACCAAGATAAGGACCAAGAGGAGGGGCAGCTTGGGACAGGCTACTCTCTGTAAAGTACTTCCTGTTTCCTGCTGCAGCAACCAGGTGATGAACAACTTAGGCATCCTCTGCATTAAGGGATTTTAGATTATGCTGACAAATATGGTGTGTACTATATGTTGTTGTTATTCAGAGTTAGAATATAATGCTAATTTTATGATAATATAATCTTGTATTATAATATTATCAAAGGCTGTGATGTTTTGATACCCACTCTCCTTTATAAAGACACAAACTAATGCTGATAATAATTAGCTAAGGGTTAGGGTTAGGGGTAAGTGATTACTCCCACTTTTATTCACTTAGATATTTCCTTAAAATTATTTTATGCTAGTGCCAAAACAATGTGTAATTATGGCGGGCTTTATCTGAATGTGACTGTGAGCCGTGTGCTCCCCAGGGTTACAGTACCCCATACCCTGGCCTGGTCCGCTCCCCCCAGCTCCGTGGGGTCAGAGGGCAGAGGGGGAGAAGATCCTCAACGATGAGGAGTCCATCAGCTCCCTCATCCCAGCGTATCTCAACTCGCTCCAGAAGCTGATGGTGGATTAAAAACCCAGCGGGGGTCATCACGGGCAGAATGTCCAGGCGCCAAAGGTCTGACTGGACAAGTACTACAGCACCATGTCTCCACACATACAGGTCGCTAACACCTGTGTGTGTGTGTGTGTGTGTGTACACGCTACATTCCCATTGAACTTTTCTATAATGTACTCGTTATATGATGTTGTATGTGTATGTTAAAAACTAATTGAATATGAAAAACTGTACTGTAATTTTGTTCTAAAACTTAAAAAAATACAAGCAGTTATCCACATAAGTATAAACTTTTCACCATTTATTAATGTGGTAAACTGTCCACTTTATGTTGTGTTTTCTCACATTTCTTTTTTAAAAGATTATTTTCTGGGGGTTTCAGAGTGACAGTGGATAGACAGGTGGGGGAAAGATGGGAAATGACACGCAGCAAAGGCTTGAGGTCAGAAAGCAAAGGCCTAAACCTTAGCCCTTTAATATACTGTATATATAGATATATCTAGATATAATTTAATAATGACATTTTGAACATGTTTAGAGGCTAAAACACATTTAAAAATTTGCCCTGTTTAAGCCTGTTGGGTGCTAATGCTAGCAGGAGGGTAACATGGTGTGGGCAGCACCGATTGGTTTCATTTCTCTCTCTACTGACAGACCTCCACATTTATAGACAACAGAGCTACATATTGAAATTGACTGGAATTCCTCCTCTGGATCTTCCATAATCTTCTCAAAGAGCTGCAACTATAACATTTATTTCCATCATGTATTACCGTGTGGATTATTGTCTGGATAGTGGATGAGTTGTTTGGTCTCTAAAATGTGGATCAGTGTTCCCCAAAGCCCAAGATGACTTCGCAAAAGTCAAAAGATATTCCGTTTAATGTCACAGAGAGAAAAACTAGAACATATTCACATTTAACAAATGACATCACAAAACTTTCACTGTTTTCAATTAAAATGACTTACATGCAAAGTGTGTTATAGCAGAGGTTTCTTAGCCTATGTTAAGTTAATATACACTCTACCCGGCCACTTTATTAGGTACCCCATGCTAGTAGTAGGGTTGGACCCCCTTTTGCCTTCAGAACTGCCTCAATTCTTCGTGGCATAGATTCAACAAGGTGCTGGAAGCATTCCTCAGGGGGAGTTTGGTCCATATTGACATGATGGCATCACACAGTTGCCGCAGATTTGTCGGCTGCATCCATGATGCGAATCTCCGTTCCACCACATCCCAAAGATGCTCTATTGGATTGAGATCTGGTGACTGTGGAGGCCATTTGAGTACAACGAACTCTTGTCATGTTCAAGAAACCAGTCTGAGATGATTCCAGCTTTGCTGACATGGCGCATTATCCTGCTGAAAGTAGCCATCAGAGTTGGGTACATTGTGGTCATAAAGGGATGGACATGGTCAGCAACAATACTCAGGTAGGCTGTGGCGTTGCAACGATGGTCAATTGGTACCAAAAGGGGCCCAAGAGTGCCAGAAAATATTCCCCCCACACCATGACACCACCACCACCAGCCTGAACCGTTGATACAAGGCAGGATGGATCCATGCTTTCATGTTGTAGGCGTAAATTCTGACCCTACCATCCGAATGTCACAGCAGAAATCGAGACTCATCCAGACCAGGCTTAGCGTTTTTCAATCTTCTATTGTCAATTTCGATGAGCTTGTGCAAGTGGAGCCTCAGTTTCTGTTCTTAGCTGAAAGAAAAGTGGCACCGGTGTAGTCTTCTGCTGCTGTAGCCCCATCTGCCTCAAAAGTTAAAAGCGTGCTGTGCGTTCGAATGCTCTTCTGCCCACCTTAGTTTGTAACGGGTGATTTGAGAGTCACTGTTGCCCTTCTATCAGCTCGAACCAGTCTGAATTCTCCTCTGACCTCTGGATCAACAAGGCATTTTTTCTGGATTTTTTTTTTCGGACCGTTCTCTGTAAACCCTAGAGATGGTTGTGCGTGAAAATCAGTAAGATTTAGCAGTTTCTGAAATACTCAGACCAGCCCTTCTGGCACCAACAATCATGCTACGTTCAAAGTCCACTCAAATCACCTTTCTTCCCATACTGATGCTCGGTTTTGAACTGCAGGAGTTATCTTGACCATGTCTACATGCCTAAATGCACTGAGTTGCCGCCATGTGATTGGCTACTTAAATTAAGTGTTAGCGAGCAGTTGGACAGGTGTATTACCTAATAAAGTGGCAGTGAGTGTATATATTTCTATACGATTTAACAGCGTACCTGTGATTTCGTCTGGTGGGTTTTGTCCCACCTCTGTCCCTCTGTCTTAGTGATTAATAAATGTCGCTCCTCCTGGTTTGTCTTTAATCACATCTGGCTCAGGCTGTTGTAGAGTGGCGGCTGATGTTTGCAAATCAATGCCTCTGCTGTTAACGTGGAAGAGGAAAAAATCCTTAAGTTAGGGGCTGGTTGTACTTTGTCCCAGATCGACAGAGATCTCTCTGTCACAGTGTCTCATTAGAAGAAACTCCAACAATGCAGATGTTTTTACAATGAGAAAATTTTGAAAAGGTTGCTCATCTGAGGGCACTGAAAACCAAAGCCAGGAGTTGGTATAGCCCACACCTGAGGACCAACCAGGGGGGCTGTTTAAGAAAGCCACTCCCCTTTCGTAGCATAGCCCTTCTGGAGATGGAACAGCATACCTCCTTTACAAATCAAGTTTATGATGGGATGTTGATCAATTAAATCTGTATGTTCTCTTCATAAACTGTAATCAATATTGAAACAAAAAAGTAATTACAGTGATCAAGGAGATCTTCAAAAAAGAGGTCCCAGTGTATTACTCGCCGTCACATTCACCAAATCTCACGTTTAAACACAGTGGAAAAAACTTATATACTAAGTCCAAATCTACACAAAACAGACAATCAATTAGTAAACTCCTAGCTGGGTATATACATGGCATTGCTTAAGCGCCATGTGCGGCCACAAGATGTCCAGATTGGCAATGGTCTCAGGTAGGGAAGCTACATGTCACATGACCCAGAGCGCTGAAAAAATATATTTTTACTAAAGCAGTATATGAAATGAGATGTCTTACCTTCCACCATTTAGTTGTTTTCTGTTATTTAAAATATTTATAAGTATCTGGTCATGCCAGATGTATCCACCAGGCAGTGCTCCTGCCCCCTCCCCAAAAGAATCTGCATATGGTTCTTGTGAAAAGTTCTTATTATTGTAGAAAGTAGACTTCCTTTCCCGTGATGCGACCACTAGATGTGGCTGTTCTGGGATACCCCCTAACTGCAGGAACCTTCTCTCTTTCCTCAAGGCAAACTCCAAACACTGTCAATGGAATCCCCAAGTTGGCCAGAATCCTGGGATCAAAACCTGTGAAACAAAATGAGACACGTACAAATACTCTTAACAGAGTTTTGTAAGATGACCTGTAATATTTATCATGCAGGAGACTGGAGGGGAAACTGCCAGTTCTATGAAAATCCACTTCAGATTGTTGACCTTTTCAAAGGCTATATTTGCATTTGAGCAATTTACCAAGCGTAACACATGAACAAAGTTTGCTCTCCCAGCTGCATAAACATGTCTAATGATTATAATTATTGTGCAACCCATAAATGGACCAGGTAAGGATGAAGTGTCACTTTTGCATCAGTTGAGGGGCATGTTTAGTAGTATTTTTAGCTAAACAACTATTATCAACACAAAGATGACTTTTTTTATGCCTCTGAAGGACATTCTCAGACTTTTCTTTCTGACTGATACAGTGGGGTTTTGAAAGTTTAGGCACCCCAGGTAAAAATTTGTAGGCTGTGTGCATAAAGAAGCCAGGAAAGATGGAAAAATCTCAAAATACATCAAATGACAGATTGAACATGTGTATAATATGTCACAAAAGTTAAATTTTATTTCCATCATTTACACTTTCAAAATAACAGAAAATAAAAAAACATGTCAAGTTTGGGCACCCTGCAGAGCTTAAAGCATACCCCTTTGGAAAGCTGAGACCTGACGGGCGTCATGGTTATTCTCAATCATCGTCTGGAAAGACCAGAGGCCTATTGCACGAAACCAGGATAAAGGGGATTAAGCCGGGATATTCAAGTTATCTGGATGAATTTAAGCTTTGACTCAGTTGCATGAAACCAGATTGAATTAAACCCAACCAAGTAACCATGGAATTTATTCTTTGCGGCTAGCCTGGTCCAGAGCAGGCTAACAGCGGCTAAGATTAATCCTGGAGTCTCATGTGTCAAATCAGCGGCCGTCTGATCCAGAAATAAACGTGTTTAACAGTTATTCCGTTGTCTTCTGCATGTCTTCTGC
>CM049384.1:27344489-27425855 GCA_026937815.1 Etheostoma perlongum | reverse complement strand
CAAGCAACAGACCACCATGGAGAGGTACTCCACATCAGTAAATAACGGAGCCAGTGGCATATCATATAGACAAAGACATGCTTCTGCTGAGCACTGTCGAGAAGCCAGGTTATAACATTTCATACATGTGCTTGACCCACACTAGTTTCTTCCCCGCTGAAAGTACTTTTCTAAGACTGCCATTCCAAAGATGTACTGTATGTAATGTGCAAAGAATATGTGCAGCAAGAGATACAGCCGAGTACTTTGCAACAACGTCTAACATATGGTCAAGCCGTACTTCTGAGCCATACATTAGCCCTACATTATATAATTGTATTATTTAATATCTATGAAAGGAGCTTTACACACTGACGTGTGTGTGTGTGTGTGCGGGCGTGTGTGTGTGTGTCCTATTAGTTATTTACCCTGGCGTTGTTTTTCTGCAGGTGCTGCAGGAAAGGATAGAATAGTGGAAAGGGCTGTAGGTGTGTGTAAGAAAGCGGTCTCTACCTTTTCTTACTCATGGGAGAAAAAGAGTGCGCTCTCTAAAGCACAGCAACGTCTCCATCGTCCTACAGACCAGCTGGTCACAGAGTCACTAACCAGGTGGGGCTCAAGACAGAAGATGGTAGTAAGAGTCCTAGAGCAACAAAAGGCCATCACTTCTGTCTAATGACAAAAACAACAGGCACCTGATCCCAATGTGGCAGGATATTGACGTCCTTGAGTTAATGCATGGAGCCTTAACTCCTCTCCTGGAGTTCACAGACTCACTTTCTGGGGAGTCATGTGACGGTCTCGTACGTGTTGACTGTGCTCCACTTTTTCAGCTTCAATTTGCTGAAAGTTAATGAAGGGGACACTCAGCTCACAAAAGAGCTGAAGACAAAAAATAATGGCCTATCTCGACGAGAAATATGCTGGCCCTGACACAAATGAGCTCCTTGACATGGCTACCTTCATGGACCCTAGGTTTAAAGCCCAATACATGAAGAGAGTAAGAGTTACTTTTTAAATGATATTTCTATGCTAGTTATATATTTCAATCAATGTTACTGTACCGCGTCAGGTTATTTTTTATGTTAAATTTGTAAAGTCTACCGCAGTTTTATTTGAACTTCTCCTGTTTTTACAAAACACACATATTTTAATACACTTTATTCACCAGAAGGTGAATCAGCGAGTAACCTTCCTAGCACTGAACTTGCAGAAGTACTTCTCAGGTTTCTCTGTTTAAAAAGCATTTCTTACATATTCATTAATTTTGCAACCTGATGTTAAGAGATAATTGTTAGATAACTTACACTTATATTGTGATACAGTTTTCAGCCATATTGCCCAGCCCAAGTCACCATGATGATTTCCATACAATGGAATCTTGGTTCGCTCTCATTGAGATTGAATGGACACAATTTGCCCTAATTGGGCAAGAAGATGTAAATGTAAATGTGCTGTATTTATATAGCGCTTTTCTAGTCTTAACGACTACTCAAAGCGCTTTTACATCATACAGGATACATTCACCATTCACACACATTCACACACTGTGGCCGAGGCTGCCGTACAAGGTGCCACCTGCTCATCAGATAAACACTCACACACATTCACACTCCGATGCACAGCATCGGGGGCAACTCGGGGTTCAGCGTCTTGCCCAAGGACACTTCGACATGGGACTGCAGGTCCAAGGATCGAACCACCAACCTTCCAATCTACCGCTGAGCCACAGCCGCCCACAGAAGAGAGTGAATTGTTGAGGGGAGCGAAACAAAGTTTAACTTTATTCAAATGAGGACCACTGGAGAACCAATCAGGTCTGCGTTTTTGTGTTTGGAGGCTGGAGTTACAAAAAAAGTCCAACCAAGACGGCAGAGTTTATAAGCGCTGTATCATGAAAACTTGTATTTGATTAAAATTTTTCTACACGACCATTGGTACTTTTACCAACACTAATTGGGATTTATTGTGACTTAGTCAGGGCACATACACCACTGGAAGACCGCTGTATATGTTAGTATAAACACTCAAACTTTTCCGCTAGCAGACAGGCTAATCGCTGGCATGTTTGGACATTGGATTTGATTGTAGCCTAGCCAGGCAGCTAGCTAGGCTACTTGTACATTTGATTGATTACATGTTTCGATGGCGAACATTGATGCTTGTAACAACAAGGACTGTTGTTTATATGTTGCACAAACATAAACACTGTATATATTAGTTAAACACTCCAAATTAGTCAGCTCTTCTGTTGCCTGTTGGCCCTGTTGTTTTCGCGACCACACCACCAAGGCAAAATTTGGCTGATGATTTGCTGTGTGGAACCCTATCATAAGGGGGTAGGTAAACGTTACAAGGGTGCGATTTTTTTGTTTTTTTTATAAAGGAGGATGAAATTAACTATTTTACCCAGGCTTTACCCGCGTTGCCGCAACAGGGCCAGCATTGACAAATATGTTTTTTCTTGAAGCAGTTACAAGTCCATTTTATCTATTTTTACATAAAAAGTATAGCTTGACAAAGTAAAAGTATAGCTAGTGCAGTAATGTTAAGCTAACGTTACCTGAGTTATGTCTAACTAGGATGTGTAGGCTATTGCTTGACTGTAACTGAGGCCCCTGTCACATCAGGGTAATGATGTAACAGGTGCCTTTGGGCAGACAATAACAGATCATCGATCTCTTCCCAATCCGGTTCTCCATCACTCATTTCCAATTCTAGCTTGCTCAAGCTTCTGATAATGCAGCCGCCTTGTCAGAAGAGCTCATAGTACCTTACTACCCCACCAGAGCACTGCGCTCCCAGAATGCAGGGTTACTTGTGGTTCCTAGAGTCTCTAAAAGTAAAATGGGAGCCAGAGTGTTCAGCTATCAGGCTCCTCTCCTGTGGAACCAGGTTCCAGTTTGGGTTCAGGAGGCAGACAACGTCTCCACATTTAAGAGTAGGCTTAAGACTTTCCTCTTTGATAAAGCTTATAGTTAGGGCTGGCTCAGGAGAGTCCTGAACCATCCCTTAGTTACGCTGCTTTAGGCCTAGACTGCTGGGGGACTTCCCATGATGCACTGAGCACCTCTCTCCTCCTCCTTCTCTCCATCTGTATGCAACCTCATTCCATTAATGCATGTTACTAACTCAACTTCTTCCCTTTCCCAGAGTCTGGTGCTCTCTCACCCCTCTCCTCTCTCCTCCTATTGCTTCCTGCAGGTGTTTCTGGCTCTGGATCTGTGTGCTATATAAATAAAATTGAATTGATTTGAATTGAATTGAATAAACAATTTGCATTGCTAGGCTATTTGTGTTTTAAAGGGGTAAAGTCATGGACTGGAGGGGTCGCTCTCTGTACATCGTTGTTTGGAGTTGAACGCCCCTATGCGATGTAGACGCCAAGTAGAACTTGTAGCCTAATAGCAATTGTGTTGTTGTTTGTACGGTTTATGGATGTATGATGTTGAAACAAGGGGGCAGAAAATATAACTGAGGGCGCTACGCCCCCTTTTTCCCCCCCCCCGTGGGACCAGGTGTATATTTTATTCCCTTATCTGAAGTGAAGGTTGAGGGACTGTTTTCTTGCAAGTTTACAACATACCTTCCACCAGTTGAAATCGTCATCTGAGAGATTGTAGTTTGCTGACAAAAATGGTTCAACAGATTTGTTGAAACGCTTCTTAAACCACGGATCGTTTTCTGATAAACATCGCTCACAAGCACAGGGGCCTTGGTCCTGAGGCTGGGAGCATGACATAAATCCTTTCCAAGACACACAGATAGTAGTCACACACAGCAGGAAAATGATGGCCCTTTCTTTTGATTTCATCTTGGCTTGTCACGCTTCAAATTAGGAAACAGCTCCAGTCTGTGGACAAAGTGTGGCAAAATACACAAGAGTCTACAATCATAAATGACATAAATGAAAAACTTGTCATATTATTCATTTAGAAAATCAAAAGAAAATAAAGCAGTCTGGCAGTGAAAAACTAGCCTGGTCCTACCAGACTCTGATCCATTAGCCTGGTCCTACCAGACTCTGATCCATTAGACTGGTCCTACCAGTATCTGGTCCATTAGCCTGGTCCTACAAGACTCTGGTCCGTTAGCCTGGTCCTATTAGCCTGATCCTACCAGACTCTGGTACATTAGCCTGTTACTACCAGACTCTGGTCCATTAGCCCGATCCTACCAGACTCTGGTCCATTAGCCCGGAGAGATTTAAATCTAAATGTTAAATGTTACATGTAAATCTAAATCCATCCATCCATCTTCATCCGCTTATCCGGAGTCGGGTCGCGGGGGCAGCAGCTCCAGTAGGGGACCCCAAACTTCCCTTTCCCGAGCCACATCAACCAGCTCCGACTGGGGGATCCCGAGGCGTTCCCAGGCCAGGTTGGAGATATAATCCCTCCACCTAGTCCTGGGTCTTCCCCGAGGCCTCCTCCCAGCTGGACGTGCCTGGAACACCTCCCTAGGGAGGCGCCCAGGAGGCATCCTTACCAGATGCCCGAACCAACTCAAAGTTGAGGTAAATCTAAATATTAAATCTAAATCTAAATGTGTGATCTGTATATTAAATATTAATCTCCATGTTAAATGTACATCTAAATGTGGAATGTAAATCTAAATAGGAATCTAAATGTTTAGTCTATATGTTAAATCTTAAACTCAATGTTAAATCCAAAATTTTCATCTAAATGTTAAATGTAAATCTGTTTGGACAGCCTATTCTATTCTCCCATGGCTGATCCAGATTGTTAGGGACACTGCAAATGGATTGGTCTATTTGCATATTTTATAAATATTTGGCTCTACATTTAACATTTAGATTTAGATTTTAGATTCAATATTTGGTCGTAGATTGAACATTTAGTCTTAGATTTAATATTTAGCTGTTTGTAACTTTCAGTTTGTGTTGATTCTAACGTTTGTCACCGTCTGTGCCCTCTGGATTCCCTTGTGTCTGTCTTTCCCTGTGTCTCCTCCCCTATGTGTGTGTGTGTGTGTGTGTGTGTGTTAGGGTTAACACACACCTGACTTCCATTTACCATCAAGCTCAGTATAAGAAACCTGGCTCTGAACTCACTCATCGCCAGATTGTTTTCCGCTTTCCATGTGGTAACTTTCCAAGCTTAGAACTCCAGTGAAGAATATGATTATGACCCATTGTTGGGACTCTGCTGAAAATATCCTCACTGTGTCTCTTCCGTCTCTAGCACCTGCCTAAGCTGAGCCTGCCTTCCTGTTGAGGTACTCTCTACTTTCGCCAGGATTGCCACCTCACCGCCCTGTTTTAGTCTCTTTACAAGTGCTGAGGAAAAAATAAAATGATTGTGCCTTTGGGATCTAAACTAGGATCAAAATCCTAACGGTGCTGAACTGCCCTCTGTAAATGACTGAGTTAGCGTATCAGGGAGGTTTATAAATTCACAATGAATGTTCTGCTCAGAGAGAAAATAATTCATTTACAATAAGAGAATACATTACAGATGCATCGTTGCATTTAAAGTGTTGCACACATACAGTAACTTAGCCTACTTTGGATGTATCGTGAGCTAAACCAGGTAAGCATTGGGAGTTATAATAATTTAGATTATTATAATGCATTTCATGACTTTACACAAGTACAGTGGGACAAGGGCACAGAAAATAGTAGGCTAACACAGACTCAAAGGAATAAAATGACTGCGCTAAATGGAAGGGGACGTCATTTAATGTGGGCTACTGACGTACAACCATGTCGCGCAATCTGAAGTTAATTTATGAATGAAATAGACATATTGCATACATACCGAATTCTGGGACATTTATGACTCATTTACAATCCCAACTCCATGTGTTGTTAATTTCCTTCTTTTCTGTGATGGTCCTGACCCGTATCAGCCACAACTACAACAGATAGCTTCTAAAATAAAATAAAAATACAATTAGGACTATTTAAAGAAATCTCCTGCTACCTTGTGAAGTCCGTGACCCGTCAGAATGTGTGCTCTGCTGTACATCATTTTGGAACTTTGCGGAAATCACTTTACATATTTACTTATAGTCACTTTAACTTTTTATTTTACTTTCACAACATTGATCATACATATAAAAACTGTATATAACATGTTCTACGTGAATTTCTGCCTTTTAATGTGAGAAAAATTAGCTAAATGTGAGGAAAATGAGCAAAATAATCAACATATCAGCTCTAAAAAAACTAAACAAAATTGCATGTTATTATTGCAACTGTTATAACAATTACTAATGGTACATCTTATTATATTTACTTAATTCCTGTAGGCCTAGTCATTTTTCATTTATGTATGAGCCAAATATACCTAAAAGCTAGGAATATTATAATAAAAGAAAGAGAAGAATAAAAGGAAAAGTTATAAGTTTTTTTGTCCTACCTGATGAGAGAGTAAATCCACTTCTTGTATTGAGAAAACGTGTGACGTCAGGAGTGTTGGAGGATGATGATTAACTAAATGAATAACGTGTGTGCTTTGATCAATGCCAGGAAAAAGTCTTCTGGAAGGAGAATTGGTTGGGGGGGAGGGGGAATTGTGGTGTGTAGGCGACACAGGTGTCCAAGATCCATCCCAACATTAATTTTCACAAAGAAATCATTTCTGCAAAAATCGTTCCAATTTCCATCCTTCTTCTGTCATTATACAGTATATTAGTCCTTTGGAAAGAAATGCAAAGAATTAGTGTTAAAATATGTAAAGTCTGACTGTTTTAAAGTTTCTAATTCAGAAAATGATTATTATTATATTATTATTATATAAGGCAGAAGCTTGTTTGCCAATAACCGTTGTGACGTGAAAGAAATCTGGTAGGCCTACCTCCGGCAGTTCCAGGTCCTCCTGCTCTGGACTGTGACAAATGCAATACCAGAAAGGAAGAACAGCATATTATTACCTCCTCCAGTGAAGTTAAACATGTATCCGTGTAGTTGACTAAACGCTTTCTGTCCAGATCATGGCGCGACAGGTGCTTACCTCTCAAAGCCACTAACCTGGACTCTATTTCCAAAGTTTGCGAATGGTCTGTGGAGCCAGGGCGCATGAGTAACGGACTCCCTCTGCTCATTATGCTCGTGACATCAATTAATATGGACAAAATCGGACGTGGATTATGAGAAAAATAGGCTAAGAATGGCTGTAATCAATATAAAGTAGCATGAGAGAGAGAGAGAGCGCGCGCTGTCCGCTGCTGCTGTGTGTGTACCAGCAGGAGAAAAGGGGGCGTGGTGCTTCTCATGGGACAGAACCATAGACCGTTAATATGGTGATTCTTTAACTAGGCTATGGTACTTTTCTTGTCCCTGGATGAAATACAGAAAACTAAAAAACATTTCTTAATTTTTGTTTTTGTCAAACTTACTTCACCCTAAAGGGAACTTGTAAAAAATGTATCATGGTTCAATCATTCTTTTTATTATATGATATGAGGCCTTTTATGCATGGTTTTTACTGTTTTCCTTCTGTCCCTAAGCCCGACTTTGTATCGTCAACCTCGCCTAATTTCAAATTAAATATTTAAATAATGTAGATTTCAAGAGAAAAAATGATAAAGCAATGTCTATTTCAATGAAACATATTATATATTGCTATATTTATTCACATTTTCCTATATTTTTCATAAGTCAAACCCTTGTCCCTTGGGTTCACCGTCATTTCCACCACACTGTACAAAATAGACTCCTGGGATCATTGTTTTTGGGTTGTATACTTAGTAACCATAGCAAAAGAAACTCCACAGTGTAACATTTGGCTGGATGAAAGGGTTACCTCTACAGGGGGTAGTGAAAAGAAGAAAAATCAAGGTAAATATGAGTAAAACTGAGAGTATGTTTATTGGTCGTCATTTCCAAACAGCTCATATTTCGTATGGATGTAAAAATAACTGGATAAATTTAATTTAATAACGTGGAATTTGTGTATATTTAATGCTAACTCTAAAACAAATATCAGCACGCTGATAAAGCATGAGATTTTGGAGAGGAAAAGGAGGGAAATGTCATTTCCACCACGGTGTTCATTGTGGTGGTAAAGACAGGTTGTGGTGGAAATGACATTGTTCGTGCTAAACAGCAAATTATTTGGGCTATAACACTAAAACTTAAATGTAAAAACACAATTAATTGAGTTAAGGCAGTAACGAAGTATTTGATTATTTATTATTATTATAATAATGTTGGTAAACAAGAGAAAACGTTTGACGCGATGTATTGGCTCTTTCTTTAAGATGGCAAGCAATACTATAGCAAAGAGTTCAAGATCATACAGAGAGAGAATAAAATCATCCATCCGTCTTAATCCGATTATCCGGTATCGGGTCTCGGGGGCAGCAGCTCCAGTAGGGAACCCCAAACTTCCCTTTCCCGAGCCACATTAACCAACTCTGACTGGGGAATCCCAAGGCGTTCCCAGGCCAGGTTGGAGATATAATCCCTCCATCTAGTCCTGGGTCTTCCCCGAGACCTCCTCCCAGCTGGACGTCCCTCCACCTAGTCCTGGGTCTTCTCCGAGGCCTCTTCCCAGCTGGATGTGCCTGGACCACCTCCCTAGGGAGGCACCCAGGAGGCATCCTTACCAGATGCCCAAACCACCTCAACTGGCTCCTTTCAACGCGAAGGAGCAGCGGCTCTACTCCGAGCTCCTCTCAGATGACTTAGATTCTCAGCCAGCCCCCCCTCCTGAGGAAACCCATTTCGGCCGCTTGTACCCTGGATCTCGTTCTTTCGGACATGACCACGCCTTCATGACCATAGGTGAGGGTAGGAACCAGAACCGACCGGTAGATTGAGAGCTTTGCCTTCTGGCTCAGCTCCCTTTTCGTCACAACGGTGCGATAAATGGAATGTAAATGTAATTCTCCGACCAATCTCACGCTCCATGGTCCCCTCACTTGCGAACAAGACCCCAAGGTATTTAAACCCCTTCACTTGGGGTAAGGACTCACTCCCTACCTGAAGAAAGCACTCAATCGGTTTCCTGCTGAGAACCATTACCTCAGATTTAGAGGTGCTGATCCTCATCCCAGCCGCTTCACACCACGGCTGAGACCCAATCCAGGGAGTGCTGAAGGTCACAGACCGTAATTGACAACAATCCCCCCATCATCCTCCAGCTCTGCCTCTACCACAGAGGACGTGTCAGCTGGATTTGGAGTTCCTCAAAGTGCTCCACCTCTCTATTACCTCCTCAGTTAAGGTCAACAACGTCCCATCCTTACTGTACACAGCTTGGATGGTTCCCCACTTCCCCCTCCTGAGGTGGCCAACGGTTTTCCAGAAGCACCTTGGTGCCGACCGAAAGTCCTTCTCCATGTCTTCTCCGAACTTCTCCCACACCCGCTGCTTTGCCTCTGTCACGGCAGAGGCTGCAGCCCTTCTTCGGGCCCGTCGGTACCTTGCATCTACCTCCGGAGTCCTCCGGGATAACATATCTTGGAAAGACTCCTTCTTCACTCGGACGGCTTCCCTGACCACCGGTGTCCACCAGGGTGTTATGGGGGTTACCGCCCCTTGAGGCACCTAAGACTCTAAGACCACAGCTCCCCACCGCAGCTTCAGCAATGGAAACTTCGAACATTGTCCACTCAGGTTCAATGCCCCCTGCCTCCACAGGGATGCCCGAAAAGCTCCGCCGGAGGTGTGAATTGAAAGTCCGTCGGACAGGGGCCTCCTCCAGACGTTCCCAATTTACCCGCACTATGCGTTTGGGCTTACCACGTCTGTCCAGAGTCCTCCCCCATCCCCTGACCCAACTCACCACCAGATGGTGATCAGTTGACAGCTCTGCCCCTCTCTTCACCCGAGTGTCCAAAACATATGGCCAGATGAAACGATTATAAAATCGATCATTGACCTTTGGCCTAGGGTGCTCTGGTACCACGTACACTTATGAGCATCCCTAGAACTATGGAGTCCCCCACTGGAGCCCCATACAGGACTCCATTCAGGGTCTCCAAGAAGGCCAAATACTCCGAACTCTTGTTTGGTGCATATGCACAAACAACAGTCAGAGTCCCCCCCCCCATCACCCACAAGCGTAGGGAGGCGACCCTCTCGTCCACCGGGGTAAACTCCAACGCAGCGGCGCTCAGCCGGGGACTTGTGAGTATCCCCACACCCGCCCGGCGCCTCACACCCTGGGCAACTCTGGAGTAGGACAGAGTCCAACCCCTATCCAGGAGTATGGTTCCAGAACCGAGACTGTGCGTAGAGGTAAGCCCCACCAGATCTAACTGGTAGCGCTCCACCTCCTGCACAAGTTCCGGCTCCTTCCCCCACAGAGAGGTGACATTCCACGTCCCACGTCCGTCGAAGCCTCCACAGGGAGCCCCAGCTTCCACAGGGATGCCCGAAAAGCTCCGCCGGAGGTGTGAGTTGAAAGTCCCTCGGACAGGGGCCTCCTCCAGACGTTCCCTATTTACCCACACTACCCGTTTGGGCTTACCAGGTCTGTCCAGAGTCCTCCCCCATCCACTGACCCATCTCAGCACCAGATGGTGATCAGTTGACCGCTCTGCCCCTCTCTTCACCCGAGTGTCCAAAACATACGGACTCAGATCAGATGAAACGATTATAAAATCGATCATTGACCTTTGGCCTAGGGTGCTCTGGTACCACGTACACCTATGAGCACCCTATGGTGCTCTGGTACCACGTACATTTAAATGAGCATCCCTATGTTTAAACATGGTGCCTAGTTCAGCATTTAGAAAGCAGTGAAGAAATGATTTGCTGATTTTTAACACAAATTCATGTTTTTCATTTATTGTATTGCTTTCTATTTAAAAATATTGGTGATATGTTTTTGTTCACTGTTTATTGATTTGCTCTTTATTGCACTGTTTATTGATTTGTTCACCACATAGAGCAGTAAAAAACAAAGTTTTTAATTGGAAGTTGCCTATCTATGTCATTTCCGCCACACACTGTCTCTTCCACCACACCATGTCATTTCCACCACAACACATATTTTGAAGTTAAACATATAAAAAACATATAATAAGACCAACTATATTCAGTGGTGTTGATAATTGTGCGGTTAGCGGTAAGATATGTGTATAAACTTTGAGAAATACATGGTTTTGAGCTGTGATAAGTAAATGAAATGTTCCAGTGATACAGTTTTAGGTGTTTTATAGTGTAAACATTGTAAAATCTTTACAGTTACATTTTTGAAAAATAAATACATTACAAATTTGAACAAAGATGTGTGTGCTATTTAATCAAATGTATTTTTAATTGAAGATATTTAATTATTTTCTCTTAAAAAGACATGTTTTGTTATGTGATGGAAATGACTGTTTGTTTGGACTGTCAGATAAAAATGGCAAAAAATATATATTATTCAATACAAATCATCAAAGCCAACTTCGGGGAAGGTTTCTAGACAGATTGAGCAACTTACTGATACTATAAAACTGTTTGTAGAAACATTTTTATTTTCTGAAACTTTCTAGCTCAAAAGGTACCATAGTTGAATGATGAAATAATGGACAGAGCATCCGGTTCGGCAAAGTGAAGCAAATGCGGAAGTAACTTAAACCTGCATTCTATCTGAATGGGACAACTCTGTCCGGCTTATTTATGTAGCTTGAAAGCTAGCGTTAGTTAGTTAACTAGCAGCCAGCCCGCTTATAAATACTGTTATACCTTTTAATTATCTCAACACTTTTTAACAGTCCAACTGAAACACTGGCGGTGAACTCTAGTTTGCTTGCTATTCCACCAACACTGGCAGTGAGCTCCAGGGGGGCTGTGCCGCTGCTACCGGGTCTGGAGCTCTCCGTGTCCCGCTGGAGATCAGATCACGTCAAGGTCGGCAGGGGATCTTTCTAGCGATGTTTTCACGCTGGCCGAGCCCCACTGACTGTGGTCCGTCTGCGGCTGCAGGACGCTGGAGCTCACCGCCAGTGTTGGTGGAATAGCAAGCTAGCGTTAGCAAACTAACCCCGCTTAGAAATAAATTATACATTTTAGTTATCCTAACACTTTTAACAGTCAAACTGAAACACGGCCGGTGAGCTCCAGGTCCTGCAGCCGCGGACGGACCGCCATCAGTGGGTATAACGCCTGCCCTTTACTTAAATTAATGAAATTGTATTTATTTGTAAGTGTGCTTGTTGGTTAGTTCGCTAACGCTAGCTTGCTATTCCACCAACACTGGCGGTGGGCTCCAGGGGGGCTGTGCCGCTGTGCCGCTGCTACCGGGTCTGGAGCTCTCCGTGTCCCGCTGGAGATCAGATAAGGTCGAGGTCGGCAGCGGAGCTTTCTAGCGATGTTTCCACGCTGGCCAAGCCCCACTAACGGTGGTCCGTCTGCGGGTACAGGACCCTGGAGCTCACCGCCAGTGTTTCAGTTGTCTGTTAAAAAGTGTTGAGATAATTAAAAGGTATAACAGTATTTATAAGCGGGCTGGCTGCTAGTTAGCTAACGCTAGCTTTCATGCTACATAAATAAGCCGGACAGAGTTGCCCCTCATCTGGCGATAGAAACCCTGCTGTCCCCGGCCGTCCTGTTGGCTCAGAGCTCCACAGACTAAGTCCACAGGTACAAATTAGTTTTGCACCAAATGTACCGCAAGAAGTGTTGCAGAAGTCGAGAGCGCAGACTCGCCGCTGTGTGAGGCGAGAGAGCACGCTGCAGCGACAGATTCGAGAGGTTGTAATCACTGAGTTGTGGTTGTACTGAAAAAGTGACTCAAGTGAAAAAAATAAAAATAAACACGAGTACAGATTTTTTTTACAAGCTCTCAAGTAATATTTTACAAGTGCTCACATCGCATCTACAACTACAGATTTTGTTTACAAGCTCTCAAGTCATATTCTACAAGTGCTCACATCGCATCTACAACTACAGATTTGTTTTACAAGCTCTCAAGTCATGTTTTACAAGTGCTCACATCGCATCTACAACTACAGATTTGTTTTACAAGCTCTCAAGTCATATTTTACAAGTGCTCACATCGCATCTACGCGCTCTCACTTTTGCACCATATTTACCTTCATACACATGCTCTGTCCATTAATATTAACGGTCTATGGACAGAACGCAGCAGCGGAGGCATCTCCAATATTCCCTGTGAGACACACATTCACACGTTCAATACAAGGGTTCTGGCCACTTTAATATAATGATTATGTTCTGTAAAGATTTGAATTAATAGTTCTAGATAAAGAAAAAGTTATATTATTCATTAGTCAACAGTCCACCTTGAATGGGCCCTCTGCACCACAGGCGAAAACATTTTCCCTGTCAGCTAAACTGAAATTAAATGTCTGTTATAAACTAATAAACTACCAAAAGTCAATGTAATAGACCTCTTTTACAAATGAAAGATAGGCCTATATAGAGTGTGTTTTGTGAATGTAATGTGTGTGTGTGTGTGTATATATATATATATATATATATATATATATATATATATATATAGTATATGGACAGGCCAAAGGTTTGGACACACCTCATTCAATGCGTTTTCTTTATTTTGCATTTTCTACTATTTACATTGTAGATTATCACTGAAGTCATCAAAACTATGAATGAACACGTGGAATTATGATACAGCTGCAAATAAAATTATGTACTTAAAAAAGTGTGAAATAACTGAAAACATGTCTCATATTCTAGTTTCTTCAAAGTAGCCACCCTTTTGCCTTCACTCTGTGGTCCAGCTCACCCCAAATCATCTTGATTGGGTTCAGGTCCGGTGACTGTGGAGGCGCAGCACTCCATCACTCTCCTTCTTGGTCAAAAAGCCCTTACACAACCTGGAGGGGTGTTTGGGGTCATTGTTCTGTTGAAAATGATGGTCCAACTAAACACAAACTGGATGGGATGGCATGCCGCTGCAGGATGCTGTGGTAGCCATGCTGGTTCAGTATGCCTTCAATTTGGAATAAATCCCCAACAGTGTCACCCGCAAAGCACCCCCACACCATCACACCTCCTCCTCCATGCTTCACAGTGGAAACCAGGCATGTAGAATCCATCCGTCACCTTTTCTCCATCACACAAAGACATAGTGATTGGAACCAAAGATCTCAAAGTTGGAATCATCAGACCAAAGCCCAGATTTCCACTGGTATAATGCCCATTCCTTGTGTTTCTTGGCCCAAACAAATCTCTTCTGCTTGTTGCCTCTCCCTAGCAGTGGTTTCCTAGCTGCTATTGGACCATGAAGGCCTGATTCGCGCAGTCTCCTCTTAACAGTTGTTCTACAGATGTGTCTGCTGCTAGAACTTTGTGTGGTGTTCATCTGCTCTCTAATCTGAGCTGCTGTTAGTTTGCAATTTCTGAGGCTGGTGATGAATTTATCCTCAGCAGCAGAGGTGACCTTTCCTGGGGGCGGTCCTCATGTAAGCCAGTTTCGTTGTAGCGCTTGATGGTTTTTGTGACTGCACTTGGGGACACATTCAAAGTTTTCGCAATTTTCCAATAGGCTGTCGTCTGTGTATCAATCTGACTTCTGCACAACATAACTAATGGTCCCAACTCCCTTAATAAGGCAAGAAACTCCACTGACAAGGCCCACTTTTGAAGGGAAACCATTTCAGGTGACTACCTCATGAAGCTCATTGAGTGTGTGTATATATATATATATATATATATATATATATATATATATATATATATATATATATATATATATATATATATATATAGTGAGGAAAATAAGTATTTGAACACCTTGCTATTTTGCAAGTTCTCCCACTTAGAAATCATGGAGGGGTCTGAAATTGTCATCATAGGTGCATGTCCACTGTGAGAGACATAATCTAAAAAAAAAAAATTTAGAAATCACAATGTACAATTTTGTAACTATTTATTTGTATGATACAGCTGCAAATAAGTATTTGAACACCTGTCTATCAGCTAGAATTCTGACCCTCAAAGACCTGTTAGTCTGCCTTCAAAATGTCCACCTCCACTCCATTTATTATCCTAAAATAGATGTACCTGTTTTAGGTCATTAGCTGCATAAAGACACCTGTCCACTAGGGATGAGCCGGATACTCGGCTGAAACGAGTATCCGGTAATGGATAAAGCACTTTTGCCGAGTACAAGCATTATACGAGTAATGCGAGTCAATATCTGTACTCAGAATAAAAGTCTCCATTAACTGTGTCTACGTTCTGTGATAGGCTTGTCACAGCGCTCCTCCCCTACACTATTCTGTGATAGGCTAGTCCCAGTGCCCCTCCCCTACACTATTCTGTGATAGGCTAGTCCCAGTGCCCCTCCCCTACACTATTCTGTGATAGGCTAGTCCCAGTGCCCCTCCCCTACACACATAGATTCCTTCTGTTGTTGTGTCCAACCGGCTGTGTTCACGCACACACACTCAGAACACGGAGAAGTGAACAGCTCTCTCCCTCAGGTCCACGGGGCTTTCCCGTTAACATTTAGGGTTTCTTCACCTTCAGGTTTGTTTTATACTTCGGTTCAAACTAGTAGGGGAGAGCCGGGACAGTTGAAACACTTTTTAATTAAACGTAATTTACAAAGCGGTCGTATCACACTGAAAGCTGATATTTTGTCACTAGCAACCTACACGTGTCATCTGTCAAATACAGTTGCATTTTCAGCTTTGAACAAAACCGTTGAGGAGTTATTACCGCAAAAGTGGGACGTGCGTAATGTTTCATCTGTCCCTCCTGGACGGGACGGATGAAACAGCATGCAGGGACGAATGAAACATACAGTTTAAGCCATATAAACTTCCAACAACTTTAATATTTTACTGTATAAGATGGATGGTACTTCCAAAAGGTGTTATTATAGATAGATTGTTGCAGGGCTATGCGTCTTTCTAAATGTCTGTTAACAACTCATTGCCGTCATCCTGAAGCGCGTATGAAGCGGTTATTGAAATATCATGCACTGTGGATGATTATGACATTTTTATAGCTAGAACAGTATGTTTTTCCATTTATATCATGTTTCTATTGTGGAAAATGTCATTTCACTAGGTTTTTACGTGGGTTATACCACTGGACATAAAAATAACGCGCCCCAGCCCGTCAGTCTCCATAGGATAACATGGGAAAACTAGACCCCCCCTACCTGGTGGGCTGAAATATATTTTCATCTTTCTAAAACTGCTTTTCCATGTCTCACCTCCATAAATAATTGCATAAACACAGATATTTGTGCATTTACTTAAAATCCATGGAGTTACAGCCAGGTCGGGGACAGTTGAAACAGCTGTTTCATCCGTCCCGACATAGACACATGACATTACAGCCTGTTTTGCTTCTCATGTAAACAAGCATGCAATACGAAAGTCTGGGATTGTGGAGAACACTAACTGGTCTACTGAATGAGCATGTAGTCAAACCTTTAAATTAAAAACCCTCGTTAATAATCGAAAAAATGTGACCGCTAATGAAGTTTACTTTTGACCATCAAAACTCGTTTATCGGCTGTAACTCCGCGATAAAAGGAAATAACAGGAAGATATCTGGCTGATAGGAGGAGGGTAACATGCTCTATGTTCAGACCTAAGGGAGTCTGTCTATCATCATCGCACTCGGAGAAAACTGGAATGTTTCATCCGTCCCGCGTTTCAATCGTCCCGGCTCTCCCCTACCTAGTAACCAGGAGACTTCTGGTAACCGTGGGGTTTGTTCAGACATAGTGCTTGGTAGAATGCGACTTGCGTTGCATCTCTGCCGTCTGAGTTTTTTTGTTTTTTTTTAACCACCTGCTGGCTCTAACCAGTTTTTTTGAGTGTCTGAAACTTTCTTGCTGTGTTTTATAAAAAAATAAAAGGCAGTTGCGGTATCAATAAATAATATTACAAATTAAGATACACACACACAAACACATTCCAACCCCCCGCCCCCCTCTCTCTCTTTGTTTCTCTCTCTCTCTGTCTCTGTTTCTCTCTCTCTCTATCTCTCTGTATCTCTTACTCACTCACAGACACACACACTCACACATACCTGGTGTGAAAATAAAAAAATTAAAAAAATGTATCACACTTATCATAGAAAAATTAAAAGTTAAAAAAAAGAGTTATATTATTGAGTATAAAAACTCTTGTTCATTACATTTCACTTAATAATTGCAATCGCATTGTTGTATTTATTGTTGCAAAACTTGTTTTGTATATAGTTCGTTTGTTACCATGACAACACTACTGATCTGAAGCACAATGTTGATGCTGTCATGGAAATAGTTTTCTAATCAGCAATAAATATAACAATTTCTGATCAACCCATATCAATTGCATGCTTAAAATAACATACTGGTTAAAGCCCCGCCCATTTCAAGACAACCCATCCCACTGCCGGGTTAAATCTGCCCACTTCTGGGTTAGGCCTGCCCAGTCCGAGTACAGATACGGATACAGATAATTCATGTGGTAAACAGATACAGATACAGATAATGCTGTACTCGCTCATCCCTACTGTCCACCCCCTACAATCAGTAAGAATCCAACTACTAACATGGCCAAGACCAAAGAGCTGTCCAAAGACCCTAGAGACTAAATTTTACAACTTACCAGAGGCTTGAAAGGGCTACGGGGAAATTGCCAAGCAGCTTGGTGAAAGACTGTTGGAGTAATCATTACAAAATGTAAGAAGCTAAACATGACTGTCAATGTCCCTCGGACTGGAGCTCCATGCAAGATCTCACCTCGTGGGGTCTCAATGATCCTAAGAAAGGTGAGAAATCAGCTCAGAACTACACGGGAGGAGCTGGTCAATGACCTGAATAGAGCTGGGACCACCGTTTCCAAGGTTACTGTTGGTAATACACTAAGACGTCATGGTTTGAAATCATGCATGGCACGGAAGGTTCCCCTGCTTAAACCAGCACATGTCAAGGCCTGTCTTAAGTTTGCCAATGACAGAAATTGTCATAATTCCACTAACTGTGTTTGGAGGAAGAAGAATGATGAGTACCATCCCAAGAACACCATCCCTACTGTGAAGCATGACGGTGGTAGCATCATGCTTTGGGGGTGTTTGTCTGTACATGGGACAGGGCGACTGCACTGGCGTGGCCTAGCCAGTCTCCAGACCTAAACCCAATAGAGAATCTTTGGAGGGAGCTCAAACTCCGTGTTTCTCAGCGACAGCCCAGAAACCTGACTGATCTAGAGAAGATCTGTGTGGAGGAGTGGGCCAAAATCCCTTCTGCAGTGTGTGCAAACCTGGTGAAACACTACAGGAAATGTTTGACCTCTGGAACTGCAAACAAAGGCTACTGTACCAAATATTAACATTGATTTACTGAGGAACCTACGATGACAATTTCAGACCCCTCCATGATTTCTAAGTGGGAGAACTTGCAAAATAGCAGGGTGTTCAAATACTTATTTTCCTCACTATATATATATATATATATATATATATATATATATATATATATATATATATATATCTCAAAGATGATTTTGTCTGTCTTTTTAGGTATTAACAATAATTAGAGTATTTTTCTCACATGATTCCACTAGCCAGTCAACACTACCCTGATAAGGTGTGGGGTCCTCACATTCAGTTAACAATAGCAGAATCATGAGATTATTTCAAAATAAACTGGTTGGGCTCTCTGAGGGTACAGTTTGCAGTACACAATGTACAGTGAGAAAAATAAGTGTTTGAAAAAATCTTGCAACATCTAAAATCTCGCAATACATAGCCCCGGTCATCCTCTCCTTAATACAGTGCAGTCACCCTGTCCCATGTGCAGAAAAACACCCCCAAAGCATGATGCTACCCCCCCATGCTTCACAGTAGGGACGGTGTTCTTGGGATGGTACTCATCATTCTTCTTCCTCCAAACACGGTTAGTGGAATTATGACCAAAACGTTCTATTTTGGTCTCATCTGACCACATGACTTTCTCCCATGACTCCTCTGGATCATCCAAATGGTCATTGGCAAACTTAAGACGGGCCTTGACATGTGCTGGTTTAAGCGGGGGAACCTTCCATGTTATGCATGATTTCAAACCATGAGGTCTTCGTGTATTACCAACAGTAACCTTGGAAACGATGGTCCCAGCTCTTTTCAGGTCATTGAACAGATCCCCCTGTGTAGTTCTGGGCTGATTTCTTACCTTTCTTAGGATCATTGAGAACCCACGAGGTGAGATCTTGCATGGAGCCCCAGTCCGAGGGAGATTGACAGTCATGTTTAGCTTCTTCCATTTTCTAATGATTGCTCCAACAGTGGACCTTTTTTCACCAAACTGCTTGGCAATTTCCCCATAGTCCTTTTGCAGCCTTGTGGAGGTGTACAATTTTGTCTCTAGTGTCTTTGTGCAGCTCTTTGGTCTTGGCCATGTTAGTAGTTGGATTCTTACTGATTGTATGGGGTGGACAGGTGTCTTTATGCAGCTAACGACCTCAAACAGGTACATCTAATATAAGATAATCAATGGAGTGGAGGTGGACATTTTGAAGGCAGACTAACAGGTCTTTGAGGGTCAGAATTGTAGCTGATAGACAGGTGTTCTAATACTTATTTGCAGCTATATCATACAAATAAATAGTTAAAAAATCATAATTTTTTTTTAGATTATGTCTCTCACAGTGGACATGCACCTACGATGACAATTTCAGACCCCTCCATGATTTCTAAGTGGGAGAACTTGCAAAATAGCAGGGTGTTCATATACTTATTTTCTTCACTGTATATAGTATGGGTGAGCTGAAACAGCCCTAAGGTGTGCCAAAGTTTTTTCTAAAAGGAGAGGAAAGTGTATCAATAACCTTGACTAGTGGAGCCCTGTTTGTAAGAAAGGATTTATACCAGTAAAGGTATGGAGCTAAAACAGTGACAGTAACCAGGTAACATTAAAGTTCACAGTAAACAAGCCTGCTTCTATGTGAAAAAAGGCAGAAATAAACAGACTTACTTGAGATTTGGGGGTTCCAGTTGAAATTGGGGAAGCCATTGCAGAAATGTGGCTATACCCACATCAGTGAAGATGCCTGTGTGGCCTCTTACCAGTATGCAAGTTATATGTAAATTATCCTTAACCCAAGCTCTCTTTGTCCCTCCTCTCTATGCTTAAACCGGGACACAAAGAAACTGAAAACCAGTGACATTGTGAAATGATTCATACAATACAGAAAAGCAGAACAACGACAGCAACGCAGCATTGGTGGTGACATGCTCTACATGCAATCTGTTGTCAACATACAACAGACTGTAGAACTGTAATCTGAACAGATAGATAGATAGATAGATAGATAGATAGATAGATAGATAGATAGATAGATAGATAGATTAGATAGATATTTATTCAGTTTCTCTGACGACTAAACCATCACCGTTGGACACACAACATGTATTCTGTTGACGGAATACACCTTAAATACAGACAAAATATCAATCCAAATCTCTCCAATAAAAATTAAGTCAGAACAAGTCAGGATCAAGCCCAACACAAATCTAACCGGCATGCATTGGGCCCCACCTGCCAGTGATTGATTCTGCACAGGCCTGGCTCATCTCGAACAAGCCTGTTATAAGCCCCACAGCTAGTGGCCATTTGGGCTTTGCAGTGAAATAATTGGTCAATTATAATTCCCATCATTGTGGGCATATTTACTAGGCTCTATTGTCAAAAGATGCACAAATGTTTTCTCAGCCTATCCATGCCCTTCACCTATCCTATCCAATCCAATCCAGCTTTATTCATAAAGGAAAAACAGTCCTAGTAATAGATAAACAATATTAGATACATTAATTTTCACCAGAATCACCAGACACCTCCTGATACGATATCATCACGATACTAATGCCACTATATAATATTGCGATTTTAAATATATTGGGATATTCTGCGATAAATATTGCAATTTAAAACCTTTTTTCCAACTTTTCCAACCCGATTTCAAATGATGTCCCCAAAAGGAAACTTTCTCAACATCTGTTTTATCTAAAAAGAAACATTTCTCAGATCAGATCTCAAATCTCACGTCAATTTTCTTTCTGCAAAATGAGACCAACTGACCAACACATATATAATAAAAGACCGATACTTGGCAAGTGTGTATCGATACAGTATTGCCACTGAAAATATTGCGATACAATGCTGAATTGATATTTTTTTCCCCCACCCCTAATGTATGTGTATGTGTATATGTATGAAAAAATGAAATAAATGCATAAAATCCTCAGCAGCAGCAATAAATGATACAAACACAGGGTTGATATCCTAAGAGAGCAACAACAAAATTTGAGAAACCACAGATGAGGAAAAAAACAGGCAGTGTGTCCTCATATGGAAGGGCAGCTCGTTCCACTGTTTGGGGCGACAGCAGAAAAAGCTTAGCCCCCCATGGTCTTAAATCTAGTCTTTGGGACCACTGAAAGAGACTGATCAGTAGACCTCAGTGACCTAGAGGGGACATGTACCTGTATAAGGTCTGAGGCATAGTGTGGGGCTAAGCCATTTAAAGAATTAAAATCAAAAAAAATATCTGTAATGAATTCTAAAAGGCACAGGACACCACAGCACAACAGCACCTATATGTAGCACTGTGTGCCAGCACTGTGGTTAAGTATTGCTTAACAGCCTACCTGTTTACACACAACTGGACTAGCCTCACTTTAGAATGCCGAATGCTTTAAGATTATTTTACTGAGTGTTGGCAGCATATTGTAAATGTTGTTTCATCTGCCTGTCCAAACAGTTGCACCCTGTTTTATTCCTCTCTTATCTTATTGTTAGAGATTTTACTTTGCCAATAATGCTCAAAGTTTTTATACTGCTTTATGTTACAGACTACATTGTGTTTTCATTTGTGAACTTTGCCTGTCATTGTACATGTGTCAGCTCACACAGACTTTGAATGTAGCTGGCTTAACAGCGTGCTTCCTTATTTGCTTACTTCCTATTGTGTGAGTGTCTATGCCCTCTTGATTTAATTGATCACCTCTGTATTGTATGTGTATGTCCTTTTGAACTCATCCTGTTGTCTTGTGTAGTGTGCGGCCAAAGGTTGCACATGTGTCTGCATACATTGTGCAAACTTGCTTCACTCATACTATAAAAAGGCTGCACTGAAGGAGAATGTTAGAGTTGGCCTGGAGATTGTCGGGGTGACAGTCAACAGCTCTCCTTGCAGCAAGTAAAACATGTCGTGTCTCCTGTCTTCTGTTGATTACTGGAAAGAGTCTTGGTTACGAACTTGTGGGTAACTGCCAAAGTACCCAACACTTATGCAACAAGTCAGTAATGTTTTGATCACATTCTGTCTTATATTGACAGTGATAAAAACAAATAAAACTTTTTATAACTAGAAAGATATGAGTAAAAGGAACTACCTGATAAAACGAGATAAGGTATCTTTATGTTTCCCAAGGAAAAACTGCAGTGCAGCAGTTGCAAAACAAAGTTGGAAGAATGCAGATACAAAGAATGCTAATGTACTACGATTAAAAAAAAAAAAAAAACATGTATTGATTAATGATGTCTAGGCTGATGAGCAATGCTGCACCTGCAAGGGTGTCGTTATCGGGGAGTGGCCCTATAAAAAATTTTTTTTTTTAATTTTTTTTTAATATGTTGTAGGCCTATTCCTAGTCAGACAAATTAATATGTATCCTGAATTACTGGCGGCTTGTTTGTTGAGGTTGCCCCTCAAACACATGATTGGCAGTTCAATGCCAGCCCCCCCACCCACCCCACCCAGCCACATGTCAAAGTGTCCCTAAGCAAGACACTCAACCCCAAGTTGCTCACAGGATGCTGTATGTATAGCTGACCACAGCTCCTAATAAGGGAGATAGTTGTAACACAGGTCAGTTCCAATTCCTCCAAATCAATCAACAAGTTTCAAATCCCCTGATTCACACACTCTGTTTAGTCCTTTTTTTACACATGTGCAAAAGGAGCACCCTGTGATAGCTGCAATTTTAGAAGGAAAAATTATTTGTTAGGTACAAACTTTTTTTTTTAATAGCATTACCGGCTTTGTAGTTCTATTCAACAAACTTAAATCATGTTTATTGGGTGTCTATGTAGATATATTTCATGCAGGTTGTTAATGCTAACCTGTTAGCTGTAAATTAAGATAGTTCATGGTGACAGTAGTCTGGGTGAGTTGGAGGAAGAATCTGAGTTAGAAAATGTTACAAACTATCCCAACCTGAATTTTGGTTGAATTTATGTTTTTTTTTTCTTTAGAATTCTTTAAAAGATGGACCAAGGAGGACCTCAACACAACACACACACACACACACACACAAATATTATGTTAAAAAGGAATTCAAGTTAGGTATAAAGATTTTAATTCAAGTTTTGTCATACAGTAATCCTAATTGCATGATGTTACATTTCACCCCAGGGTAGGGTACAATGACACTCGTAGAAGGGTTGTGTTAAAAAATGACAAATGTGTTGCACATTTTACACATTTTGTGTGACTATCAACATAAGATGTGTAAAAATATCTTAACACACCATGTACCTTATCTCTATGCTATGGGCCCACCACCTGTGGGAGGAACCGCTGGGGTTGGGTGCGCTGCCACATGGGTGGCAGGTCAGGGGCCTCAACGGACCAAACCCGAGCAGCAGAGGCTGGCTCTGGGGACGTGGAACGTCACCTCTCTGTGGGGGAAGGAGCCGGAAATTGTGAGGGAGGTGGAGCGCTACCAGTATCTGGTGGGGCTTACCTCTACGCACAGTCTCGGTTCTGGAACCACACTCCCGGATAGGGGTGGGACTCTGTCCTACTCCGGAGTTGCCCAAGGTGTGAGGTGCCGTGCGGGTGAGGGGGATACTCACAAGCCCCCGCTGCGTTGGAGTTTACCCCGGTGGACTAGAGGGTCCCCGCCTTACGCCTGCGGGTGATGGGGGTGAAAACTCTGACTGTTGTTTGTGCGTATGCACCAAACAAGAGTTCGGAGTATTCTTGGAGACCTTAAATGGAGTCCTGTATGGGGCTCCAGTAGGGGACTCCATAGTTCTGCTGGGAGACTTCAACGCACACATGGGCAATGATGGAGATACTTGGAGAGGCGTGATTGGGAGGAACGGCCTCCCTGATCTGAACCAGAGTGGTTGTCTGTTGTTGGACTTCTGTGCTAGTCATGGATTGATCATAACAAACACCATGTTCGAACATAGGGATGCTCATAAGTGTACGGCTCATAATCGGACTTAGGTGCCTCAAGGGGCGGTAACCCACAAACGGGAAGCCGTCCGACCGAGTCTTTCTGGGATTTGTTATCCCAGAGGACTCCGGAGGCAGTTGCAAGGTACCAACGGGCCCAAAGGGCTGCAGCCTCTGTCATGACAGAGGCAAAGCAGCGGGTGTGGGAGAAGTTTGGAGAAGACATGAAGAAGGACTTTCGGTCGGCACCAAGGTGCTTCTGGAAATCCTCAGGAGGGGGAAGCGGGGAATCATCCAAGCTGCGGACAGTAAGGATGGGACGTTTTTGACCTCAACTGAGGAGGTAATAGAGCGGTAGAGGTAGCACTTTGAGGAACTCCTAAATCCAGCTGACACATTCTCTGTGGTAGAGGCAGAGCTGGAGGATGATGGGGGATTGTCGTCAATTTCCCTGGTGGAAGTCGCTGAGGTAGTCAAACAACTCCACAGCGGCAAAGCCCCAGGGATTGATGAGATCCATCCAGAAATGCTGAAAGCTCTGGGTGTGGAGGGGCTGTCTTGGTTGACACGCTTCTTTAACATTGCGTGGACGTCTGGGACAGTGCCTAAGGAGTGGCAGACCGGGGTGGTGGTTCCCCTCTTTAAAAAGGGGGACCAGAGGGTGTGTGCCAATTACAGGGGTATCACACTTCTCAGCCTCCCTGGTAAAGTCTACTCCAAGGTGCTGGAAAGGAGGGTTCGGCCGATAGTCGAACCTCGGATTGAAGAGGAACAATGCGGATTCCATCCTGGTTGTGGAACAACGGATCAGATTTTCACTCTCGCAAGGATCCTGGAGGGAGCCTGGGAGTATGCCAAACCAGTCTACATGTGTTTTGTGGATCTGGAGAAGGCGTGTGACCAGGTCCCCCGGGAGATACTATGGGAGGTGCTGCATGAGTATGGGGTGAGGGGGTCCCTTCTCAGGGCCATCCAATCTCTGTATGACCAAAGCAAGAGCTGTGTCGGGGTTCTCGGCAGTAAGTCGGACTCGTTCCAGGTGAGGGTTGGCCTCTGCCAGGGCTGCGCTTTGTTACCAATCCTGTTTGTACTATTTATGGACAGGATATCGAGGCGTAGTCGGGGCGGGGAGGGGTTGCAGTTCGGTGGGCTCTGGATCTCATTGCTGCTTTTTGCAGATGATGTGGTCCTGATGGCATCATCGGCCTGTGACCTACAGCACTAACTGAATCAGTTCTCAGCCGAGTGTGAAGTGGCTGGGATGAGGATCAGCACCTCTAAATCTGAGGCCATGGTTCTCAGCAGGAAACCGATGGAGTGCTTTCTTCACGTAGGGAATGAGTCCTTACCCCAAGTGAAGTTAAATACCTTTGCGAGTGAGGGGATCATGGAGCAAGAGATTGGTCGGAGAATCGGAGCAGCGGGTGCGGTATTACATTCTATTTATCGCACCGTTGTGACGAAAAAGGAGCTGAGCCAGAAGGCAAAGCTCTCAATCTACCGGTCAGTGTTTGTTCCTACCCTCACGTATGGTCATGAAGGCTGGGTCATGACCGAAAGAACGAGATCCAGGGTACAAACGGACGAAATTGGTTTCCTGTGGAAGGTGGCTGGCTTCTCCCTTAGAGATATGGTGAGAAGCTCAATCATCCGAGAGGGGCTCGGAGTAGAGTCGCTGCTCCTTCGCGTCGAAAGAAGCCAGTTGAGGTGGTTTGGGCATCCGGTAAGGACTCAAGGGAGCCACATTTAAACATTAAGCCCATACAACAGTAAGACAATTAAACCACATTACATCCCACAGCAGTGAAGATTTTAAGCAATACAGAAAAACAGAAGATAATAAAAAAGTGGCCGATATCATATGTCTATGTGCCTATGTGTGATCTATTCAGTGACTGAATGCAGGGGGGAATCTCAGAGGGGGGGTTCTCATTTTTAGTTCTCGTTACCTGGTGAATTTAACCCATGTGTTGTCTTTGTCTGGTGTTGGATCATACTCAGTTACATTGTAGGCCTATATCACCCATAAAAGCCAAATGACATGTCCCGTTATTGGCTTTTTCTTTCGTCATCATAATCTTCATCAAATCACCAAATCTAATATTTCAAGATTTATTGGGCCAACATGCGTATAGTTTACAAAATTTGAAAAGAGGTGTATTCTGATGTAGCCTAACTAATCTGCTATTTCTCAATTGTGAGTAATACACAAACTAACTAAATAGTATTTTTAAGTAAATCCACGAAAAAATTTACATTTTGCTCAGCATTAACTGTAACATTAAGTAACGTTTTTACGACTGCTGTGACAATTTTTTGAAAACTTAACAATTTCCTAAATTCTTAACACAGTTAGCACAACATATGTCTGTGTGGGAAATACAATTAACACATTTCTTGTTGCTTTGACACAAAATGCATACAGCTAACACACATTTAAAATATTTCAACTCAACCAAGACCAAAACAATGGATTTTCACTGACTCACCAATCTGCTAATGCTTTCACACTGTAAGTCAGAACAGATGTATCTAAAGTCAAAGTGAACAGCTGTTCATATTTTAAATTGAAACACCAATATATCCCCTGCATTTTACATGTATTCCATTCTTACTGTAAATGAGAGAAACAGCTGATTGAAGTTATGCAAATAGATCCATCACAGCCGATTCCCAACTAGGAAACACACTCAGCTGTTGAAGTTCTTTCAATCACGTGACCATCTGTTTTTTACAGTATTCTTTATATAGCAGTTTCTGTAATTCCAGCTGATATTAGTGTATTTATGACATTGGGCTATGACTGACTAAATGTTCCTGTTGGGGGAGAACGCGTGTTAGTGTTTTGGAAGAATTATGGGATTTTGAGACATGTTTGCAGTGTTTTGGTAGACATGGTGTATTCTGTTAGTGTATTTATTGTATTGTGTGTGTACAATGTGTGATTTTGAGCATGAAGTGAACCGTTTTGCCAGCTGTGTGTTGTAGGTGTGTTGGTCCGTTAGGAGTTTAGGAAAATTGTTAAAAGTAAACAAATTGTCATGGCAATCGAAATAAAAAAGTTACACCAAATTTCCATTGTGGTTGTGAAGTTACACCACATAAAAATCTGTTTATTCACAGTGGGACAGCAAGTTACCAACTCTATTGATGAAGCCGGCATGAAACGTGGTAACGTTAAATTTAATACAATATTGTTTGGATAGAAGTTAGCAGTTCAAAAGCGAAATAACACAGTCATTAATGTGAATATTAGCGAACGTCTGATAGCGTGGAGTTGCTGCAGTTGCTCGGCAGATATTGGAAACCCCATAACAAGTGGTTCACCTAACAGTTGAGTTGTTATTTTATTTCACAAGGATAAGGTTAATGTCAGGGTTAAATGTATTTGGAATTGACAGTAACATTGCATGGGCTTCTATGAGCCATTTGCCCATTGGTTAACTGTGTTATTTTAACCACTAACGTTATGTCATTGACTGTCGTTAGAAGGATATTCGTGGCACTTATAAGAAAGTCTTTGTTGTAGGTGTCTGAGCTAACAACTCTGAGAGGGTTGGGGGGTGTGTGTGGAGGGAGGTCCGTACGTAGCTGTATGACATGTGGATTGAGTTAGCCCCAAGGAATATTGCACAGCTAGTCATTGGAGTGCCCATCCGTTGTTACTGCCACAAAAACAGGAAGGATTTCTGAATAAGTTAGCATGCCATATCTGCCTTGATGATTTTGTTTGGACTTCTGTCTAAACTTTGGTGCATGCAATTTGAAGCCAAGCACAATCAATTTAAAAGACTAGGGCATGCAGTTTGTATCTTAAGATAAGATAAGAAAAACCTTTGTTTGTCCCACAGTGGGGAAATTGCGGTTTGCAACAGCAAAGATAAGAGCAGAGATACGTAGGTAAGTGTACAGAGATAGATAAGAGTACAAAATATAGCAAACAGTACTATACAATAAATGACACATGAATTATTAAATCCCACTTTTAAAATTGCCCAAATGAAAAATTATTCACAGATGTAATGATAATGGCACATGGGATACAGGATATATTGCACAGAGTCAACGGTGTTCATTGAACAGTCTGACGGCCACTGGAAGGAAAGATCTACGGTGTCTCTCCTTCGCGCAGCGGGGGGTGGAGCAGCCTGTCAATGAAACTGCTCTCCAGGGATGACAGGGTGTAGTGCAGGAGGGGGGGGGTCTGCTGTGGTCCAGCAGACCACAGCGTGGAGGATGGCTGACGCCACCACAGAGTCATAGAAAGTCTTTAGGAGGGGCCCTGTCACTCCAAAGGACCTCAGTCTCCTTAGGAAGTCCAGCCTGCTCCGACCCCGCTTGTACAGAGCATCTGTCAGGTTCAGGACACTTTATCTTACTAAATAAACATGGTCAAGCAAAGAAACGAGACGCAGACGGCAAATATGCAGTTTAAAGGCTTTTGCAAAAGGGAAGCTCCGCGCAAGAAACAACCTTTCACCAGCGTTGCTTCCGGGGAACTACAACTAAAAAACTGAAAGTCTCTTTATTGAAACACACACACACACAAAGATTTACAGTTGTTGAGGCTAGAAGACATCTGGTATTTGGTTTATGCCTACACAGAAAAAGGAGGGCGGATGGCAGGTCGCAGAGCGACGTGTACTTCGCCTGACCTCGAAACTAAGACACACTATCTAAAGGATTTACAAAAGAGTGAGACTTTATTGCCTGGCGGTTCTAACAGCAGGGAGAAGCTTTAAAGAAAACATAGTTGGTTAAATGTGCATATAAGATTTATAAAATATAATAAGCATGTAGGAATATACGACAAGCATGATATGATATGGTTATGGTATGATATGAATATGAATATATGATAAGCATGAAAGTGATAATATTTTAAGACACTACTACAGAGAAATATGAAATAAAGACTTATAAAAACGAATTTCTCTGTCAGCATCTGTGTGGTGAGTCCAGTCCAGCTTGTTGTTCAGGTGAACACCCTGGTACTTATAAGTGTCCACTCTCTCAATGTCCATTCCCTGGATGTTCACCAGAGGGGAGAGAGCAGACCACTGGCTGCTTGGTCTTCCCCGCTTTAATGTGTCAAAGACATTGGCTTTTAAACACTAGGTTCAACAAATGTATCCCTATAAGCATTGTAAAAATATATCTAAGAAAATAAATAGATGTGACCAATGCCTATCTCTTTAGTGTAGGGTCATTTAAAAAAGCTGATGTTTTGTTCAAAAACTTGTAGTTAACCCTTTTGTTTTTTGACCTTTCTTTGCCCAGTACCATATGTGTCCTGGTTCTAATGCTGCCACTGAGAAAAGACCATACAGAAGACCGTGTGTTCGGTGAAGCCATTCATAGCTTGCCCCAGGCAGTAAAGAAGTCAATTCTTATCATAGGATCCTAAAAGTCAAGTACTTTGATGACCATGTTTATGCCTATATAGTCCAAAGAACAAAATAACATGAAGTGATTACACTGGCTGAAACTTTTGACATGCTATGACACCAGTGAGCTGTATTTGAACCAAGGTACACAATTGTATAGCTTGGATATTAAGTTCACTACAACTTTCCAATTGTTTAATGTTGAAAGCACTAAGATGCCAAATGCTGCCTGTTACCTGTTTTTCATGAGGGTTTTTTTCAATGCCATGTATTCTGTCACATTATACCAGAATAGACATAGTAAATGGAAGTACCCTGTTTTTATGGTTGTCATGGTTTCAATAGTGTCCTAATAGTGAGTACAGCAGCGCGGCCTTCTGGCTAACCATCAGCAGTAGCTTTAATTTAAGTTTCACCTTCAGTTGTAAATTTCCATCAGATGTTGATTGAGTGTGCAGCAGAGCAGGGTGCCAGTGTTTTCATCCTGCTGCAGCAAGTACTGTATATGTTACTAAAATTTTTTTAAAGTAATTGTACTTGGCATATCTTTGGTTTATTGGTGTTTTCCAATATCAAATCACTAAATTGATAGTTAGCATGGCTATTAGTTGTGACACAGCGTTTTCTGTTGGTATAAATTGTGGGTTTGCACTATATTTGTGTGTCTGTATTATCTCATTTCTGTTTGTCTTTTGCTCTTCGTTACAGTTTTACAGTATAATAAGGAAAGTAAAGTTTCTTCATTGAACCCAAAGAAAAGTTACGCCTTGTGTTTTTTTTGGAAAACTTTACACTGTTAGTTAACGTTGAGTTCTGAAGAAGCAACTCATTACAAGGACAGTATACAAAGTATTCGCAAAAAGTAAAGTAAACTACTTGGGCCACATTATCAGGGACAATTGTTATGGTTTGGGGTTTTGTTTGGGTTCATTTTCCCCTTTTCTTTGGCCTCCTTGTGTTTTTGTCCTTGTTTTCTCTCTGGTCTCATGTTGCTGGTCCTGTCTTGTGTTTTCCTGTACCTTTTTGTTCTACTTCCTGTTGTATTTTCTAATGGTTTGGTTTCCTGTCTTGTCTTGTCTTGTCTTGTCTAGCTTTGCTTTGTTTGTCTGATTGTCCAGCCCCGCCCTGATGTGCTGCACCTGACGTCTCACCTGTTCCCCGTTACCTCATTACCTCATGTATTTAACCCCTGTGTTCCCTTTGTCTCTTGTTAGATCCTTCTTGTTTCGCTGCCTGTCAACACCTCTCCTTTGTGCCAGCTCCTGTTGTCTCTTCTTCTCGTTTTGCCTGGTTGCCGTCCCCTGTGTTTGTTCCAGCCATCGTGCTCCGGTTTTTTGTTCCTCCCTGGCTCCCTGTGTTTTTGGTGTTCTTGGACTCTGTTGCAGCTTGTTTTCCATCAATAAACCCTTTTTGCCTTCTTACCGCTACACTGCGTTTGGGTCCTCCTTCCGTCCCGTAACAGAAGGATCTAACCTATCATGGACCCAGCAGAGTACACCTTCAAGCCGCTCCTCCACCCGCTGGACCCGTTGGCGGACCTCATGTCCCCTGCGTTCTGCCGCATGCACGACGTGGATCCCACTGAGACGTGGCACCTTATGATGGTGCGGTGGGAGGAGGTGGACCTGGAGTTTGGTCCCCTCCCGGAATCTGCGGAACCGGCTGATACCGTGGTTCTGGGAGCCACCACGGACCAGCCCTCCCAGGGAGTAGTAACTGAACAGTCCTCCCCGGGAGTCTCCATGGACCAGCTCCCCATGGGTCGCCGTCAGTGGCTTCCCCCAAGGGGTCCAAACGGTCCCGCGCCTCCCGAACTGCCCTGTTTTCGGGCATCCGCGCGATCCCCAGCCGCCGGCTCCCGGGGCCCGGCTATATGCAGTGGACCCCCAGCCGCCGACTCCCGCCGCCCGGCAAGGGACCCAAGGAAAAGAAACCGGCTCCCATTTATATTAAGGCGGACCCCAGCCGCCGGCTCCCGCCGCTGTTTTTTATTTTGTGGACCCCCAGCCGCCGGCTCCCGCCGCTGAAAGGTGGACCCCAGCCGCCGGCTCCCGCTGCGAGTGGACCCCCAGCCGCCGGCTCCCGCCGTTGCAGGCGGTTTGCCGCCGGCTCCCGCCGCCGGCAGGTGGACCCCCAGCCGCCCGGCTCCCGCCGCCCAGCGAGGTGGACCGAGGTGAGACCCCAGCCGCCGGCTCCCGCCGCGGCGGACCCAGCCGCCGGCTCCCGCCCGGCAAGGCGGACCCCCAACCCGCCCGGCTCTCCCGCCCGGCAGGTGGACCCCAGCCGCCGGCTGGACCCCCAGCCGCCGGCTCCCCCCGGCAAGGCGGACCCCCAGCCGCCGCTCCCGCGGCCCGCCGCCCGGCAAGGTGGACCCCAGCCGCCGGCTCCCGCCGCCCGGCGAGGTGGACCCCCAGGTGCCGGCCCCCCCCAGCCGCCGGCTCCCGCCCGGCAAGGCGGACCCCAGCCGCCGGCTCCAGCGCCCGACGCTTTGGGTGGACCCCCAGCCGCCCGGCTCCCGATTTTTGCCCGGCGAGGTGGACCCCAGCCGCCGGCTCCCCCGGCGGACCCCCAACCGCCGTCTTATTGACGAGGCGGACCCCCAGCCGCCTGTCTGCCGCCGGTTTTAGCTGCCGCCGTCCGCCGTCCAAAACCCCCGACCGCTGACCAGCGCCTTAGACTCCGGCCGACAGGTCCCCAGACCCTGACCGGCCCGGCCCATCAGACCCGGACTGGCCGGCCGGCCCCCAGAGCCCCCAACCGGCCGACCAGACCATCAGACCGGCCGACCAGCCCCCCCGACCCAGACTGGCCGGCCGCCCCCCGATCCAGACCTGCCGGACCCCCAGACAGGCCGATCGGCCCCCCTGACCCAGACCGGCCGACCGGACGCCCAGACCACACTCCCAGACCCTGACTGGCCGACCGGCCCACCTGACTCTGACCCGGACCGGTCGACCGGACCCCCTGACCAAGACCGTCCGACCAAACCCCCTGACCCAGACCGTCCGACCAGACTTCAAGGCCGACCAACCAGCCCCCATGACCCCGACCAGAGGCCCAGCACCTCTGACCCCCGGCTGGCGCTCAGTGGCCCTGACCCCCGGCCGACGGCCAATGTTTGTGGTCCTCGGTTGGCGGTCAGCGCCCCTGACCCCCAGCCGGTGTCTGGGTCTCTGCCCTCCCTGGGCACTGGCTCCCGGGGTCCCTCTGGCTTCAGGCCTAGGGGTTCTCCGGGACCCAGTCCCCCCACATCCAGTCCCAGGGCTTCCTCCGGCCCTGGTCCCCGGGGCCCCCCTCTGGGTTCCCCGGGTCCCGGGTTCTCAGGAATTCCGGCCCCCCATGTTTTGGGTCCCCTGAGTACTGGTATCCCTGGTCTTGTGTCTGTCCCTGTCTCTGTGCTTGTCCCCGTCACTGTGTCTGTTCCTGTCTCTGTGCCTGTTCGTGTCCCTGTCCCCGTGCTTGTCCCTGTGCCCTTGTCTGCCCCTGTGCTTGTCTCTGTCCCCGTGTTTGTCTCTGTCCCAGTGTTTGTCCCTGTTCCGGTCACCGTCTCTGTCCCTGTCTCTGTTCCTGTTCCTGTTTTTCTCCCTTTCCCTGTATCTGCCCCATCTGTAGCTCTTCCCAAGCCCAGTCCGTCTACGGTCACGTCATCTCCACCCGTCCCATCACAGTCTGTCCCGTCTATCCCACCTGTTCGGTCCGAGCTCATCCTGCCCCTCAGGGAGTTTCCTTGTGCGCCCCTCCGTGGGCTTTCTCGCGTCCCTCGTGCGCCCCTCGGTGGGCTTTTCCGCGTCCCTCGTGCGCCCCTCCGTGGGCTTTCTCGCGTCCCTCGTGCGCCCCTCCGTGGGCTTTTCCGCGTCCCTCGTGCGCCCCTCCGTGGGCTTTTCCGCGTCCTGACAGTGCGCCCCTCCGTGGGCCTTTCCGCGTCCTCGTGGCCCCTCCGTGGGCTTTTTCCGCGTCCCTCGTGCGCCCCTCCGTGGGCTTTTCCGCGTCCCCGTGCCCCTCCGTGGGCTTTTCCGCGTCCCTCGTGCGCCCCTCCGTGGGCTTTTCCGCGTCCCTCGTGCGCCCCTCCGTGGGCTTTTCCGCGCCCCTCCGTGGGCTTTCCCGTGTCCCTAGTGCGCCCTGTTTTTTCGAGCCCCTAGTGCGCCCCCCCCAGGGGGTTTTCCGTGTGCCCTCTAATGGGCTCCCCTGTGTGCCCACTAACGGGCTTCCTTGTGCGCCTCCTACCAGGCTTCTTAGTGCGCCCTCCTAGTGCCCTTTCCTTTGTCCTTCTTCGGTCCCTGTGTTTGTTAATCACCCGTTTCTCTGCGTCTATGTACCTCTCTCCCTTTCTCTTGTTGTTTGTGGGTTTCTCTTTTCTGCCCCTGTGTCAGTGTCTCCCTCGTTTCGTCTCTGAGATCTGTCCCTCTCCTTGGTCTGGTCTTCTCTCATTCCGTCTTCCTTTTGGTTGCATAGTCTCATTGTTCTTTTCTTCGGTCTCTTTCGGTCCTTGTGCCTGTCTGTCTCCCTCTCTTTGGTCTAGTCACGTCTCGCTCTCTTTTTGTCTGTCTGGCTTTTTGCGTCTCGCCTTCTCCCTTTTTGTCTCCCCGCCCTGCTCGTCCGGTCTCTCTGTGTGTCCCCCTCGCCCGGTCCCGCTCCCTTCTTGTACCTCTTTTCGTGTTTCACTCCCGGCCCGTCTCCCGGCGCTTTCTTCTCTCCTGGTCTGTCTGTTTGACTCTCCACGTTACTTTCGCTCTCTCTGTGCCGCGCTTTACCTTCCCCTGGTACCTTCTCTGCTCCCTTTCTCTTGCCCCTCTCCTCCTATCCCTCGCTTGTCTCCGTCCTAGCCCCGTCCCTTTACTTGTCCCCATTGCTTTGTCTCCTTTGTTCCCTGTGTCTGTCTGTGTATCTTTGACGTTCTGTCTCTTTTTCCCTTCCTGTCAGCCTTGCTCTCTGTGCTTCTCCCTCTCGGTCACTGTGTCTGTCTGTCTTGCTCCCTCTTTCCCTGTCTGGCTCTCTGCTTTTTTTCATCTCTTTGTCTCCCTCTTCATTGTCTCTCCGTCTTTCCCTTTCTCTGTCGGTTTTGTTCTTCGGCCTGGTGTCTTATCCCCTCTGTCTTTTTCGTTCCCTGTGTTTGTCGGTCTGTCTTGTCCTCTGTCTCTCTCTCTCGTTCGGTTTCGTTGTCTGTTTCTCTCTGTCGCTCTCACTCCTTCTATGAGGGTCTCTGTGTCTCTGCCGCTCTGTTTCCTCTTCCCTCTCTGTCTGTCTTGCTCTTTGTGTCTTTCTCTCTCTGTGTCCCGCTCGCTGTCTCCCTGTGTCCCTACCCTTTATCTCTCCTCGGTTTTCTCTCCTCTGGTCCCTCGCTCGCTACCAGTCTCCGGCCCTTGTCCTGGTCTTCCCTGTGCCCGCCATTGGTGTCTTTTCTTCGTCTGGTCCCTTGTCCCATCCCTTTTCAGCTCGTTGCCTTTCCTCCCGCGTCCTCTGGCCTCCGTCCTGTCTCCTCTTACGCTTTCCTCGCCTCCTCCGTCTCCCTGTCTCTTCCACTTCGCCTCTCTCGGCTCCTCCTCTTTCTTGCCATTTCCTCTCCTTGTCGTCCCTCTCTTGCTCCCTCCTTCTCAGTCGCTCCCTCCTTCCAGCCCCTCTCTCCTTCCGGTCCCTCTCTCGCTCCCTCCTTCCAGTCCCTCTCTCCCTCTCTCCTTCCGGTCCCTCTCTCGCTCCCTCCTTCCAGTCCCTCTCTCCCTCCCTCCTTCCAGTCCCTCTCTCGCTCCCTCCTTCCAGTCCCTCTCTCACTCCCTCCTTCCGGTCGCTCCCCCCTTGCAGTCCCTCTCTCCTTCCCGGTCCCTCCCTCCTTCTCGGTCCCTCGCTCGTTCCCTTCCTTGTTCCTTGTTCCGGCTCCCCTTTGTCTTTGTCCCCTGTGCTCCCTGTTTGCATCTGTCCCTGGTGCCTTTGGCCCCCTAGTTTCCCCGTCCCTCTGTCCCTTCCTTCCCGGTGTCTTCTGCCCTCTCTGGGTTGTTTTTTGTTCTCTTTTGGGTTTTTGTTTGGGTTTGACATCTGAGATCTGTCTTTGGGGGGGGGTTCTGTTATGGTTTGGGGTTTTGTTTGGGTTCATTTTCCCCTTTTCTTGAGCCTCCTTGTGTTTTTGTCCTTGTTTTCTCTCTGGTCTCATGTTGCTGGTCCTGTCTTGTGTTTTCCTGTACCTTTTTGTTCTACTTCCTGTTGTATTTTCTAATGGTTTGGTTTCCTGTCTTGTCTTGTCTTGTCTTGTCTAGCTTTGCTTTGTTTGTCTGATTGTCCAGCCCCGCCCTGATGTGCTGCACCTGACGTCTCACCTGTTCCCCGTTACCTCATTACCTCATGTATTTAACCCCTGTGTTCCCTTTGTCTCTTGTTAGATCCTTCTTGTTTCGCTGCCTGTCAACACCTCTCCTTTGTGCCAGCTCCTGTTGTCTCCTCTTCTCGTTTTGCCTGGTTGCCGTCCCCTGTGTTTGTTCCAGCCATCGTGCTCCGGTTTTTTGTTCCTCCCTGGCTCCCTGTGTTTTTGGTGTTCTTGGACTCTGTTGCAGCTTGTTTTCCATCAATAAACCCTTGCCTTCTTACCGCTACACTGCGTTTGGGTCCTCCTTCCGTCCCGTAACAACAATGTTTGTTATGATGATGATATACAGCGGCAGTGCTGTAAATTATATGGACAAGCAAATACTCTGGCATGCAAATTTCATATGTGTTCTGAAGAAGTTCAAATATCTCTTTTCAGAGCATACTGTTCTCCACTGTATACAGCTCATCTATGGTGCAGCTACAGTAAAGCAAAGATAAACAGGATAAAGGTGGCATACAATGATGCATTTAGAATTTTGATGAAGCGTCCGAGATGGACCAGTGCTATCCATCTGTGTGTGACCTGTAATGTCCCCCCCCCCCACGCTGTGCTGAGGAAGTTTATGTACAGATTTATATGCCGATTAACCGAGTCAAATAATACAATTTTAAATGTTATAACCAATCCTGCACTTAGTGATACCAGATATTTGTCAAAACTATGGAATCACTGGAACACGCACCTGTACCTGTTTTAATTATTGGGCATTGCAATTTGGTAGGTTTGTATGTATGTGTGATTCTTTTGTGATATTTTTGGGGATCAGTTTGTCTATATGTATTTATTTGGTCTGAACCCCTTTTGTAATGTGTTGAGTGTACTTTTTTATCTGGACCTTGAGTCTGTAAATAAAGAAAATACAATTATTACGACAGACTGAGCAATAGGTATGTGATCTGTTATGATGGATTGCACATGCCAGCTTGACTGGAATGGGTGAGTGGCATGATGTGTTATGCAGTCATCAATTACCTATATATCTGTGATATCCCTACAGTGAAGGTCCAGATCCTTGGTCTCACTTTGCCAGACCTTCCTCCACAGCGCTGCGGAGAAGGGTCTAGTTAGTCCACACAGCAGAGCCGTGCAGAGACATCTGAAGGGGCAGGTGCTCAAAGTTAAAAAGGGGCACATGGTACCCAAATTTAAAACACCACAATATTAGGGCTGTGTATAGGCGATGATAGAGATGTTAAGGGTGTGGGGAATGAGGACCAAAACACAGGGATATGCAGGCTGGCAAGAGAAAGTTTCTATCCAGGATTTATTCAAAAACAAAGTCCAAACCAACACAGGATACAACAAATGCAAAAAACAAAGTCTAGCAAAAAAATCCACAAAAGGTCAAGGGGAAAAAGGCAAGACAAAAAAACAGAATACAAAGCCAGGGAAAAACACAAGCCACAGGAACTGGAACAAACATGGAACTCTCCGTCAGCAACACACAAAACGATCTGACGAGAGACGGGGGAGCACAGACGCTAAATACACAGGATAATGAGAGGCAGATGAAAAGAGGGCTGGGAAACATCAGGTAATCACAGGATGTGGAAGACACAGGAAGTAAAACTAAAGACAAGACCCAGACTTTAAAAATAAGACAGGAATAATATATATGTTTAATATGTTATGATGTATCACAACACTGTAAGCAATTGATAAAGAAGAAGTATGTCATAGTATAAAGAACATTTTTTTTTTTTTAAAAACAGCAAGATCTACAATCTGTGGGATTCCTGAGTTATGGAGGAGAGAGAGTCAAAGCTTGCTGACACTGCTAAGAAGGGGCTCACTGTGACTGCTACCTGATGTAACGTTCACCGTATCGGTTACAGCCGAGGCAGAGGGACATGCTTCCAGGAGACATGGCTGCTGCACACAAAGAGCTGCAACTTAACACAACAAGGCACCAGATTCAGAAAACAAGGGTAGGAAAATAAAGTGAAGAGGGGATATTTGTGGGGGGAGAGATAGGGATGAATATTGATGGCTGTGGTAATAGTTAGAGAAGAAGATCTATATAGATTAACACAATACACTTTAACAGTTCTGAGTGAAATACTCTGAGTTTGCTATACTCAGAGCTGTTGAGGTTAAGATACTGTCCTTAGTGGCTAAAGCCCAACCATAGGAGCAAACTGCTGCCTGGAGTCACATGCTACTATAGACATGAAAAAGAACATCAGGAGGAAATTAAATTCATAAAGTGTTACAAGTTAGCATGGCAAGATGCAAAGTTTTATGACACAGCTAAGAAGGGACTCAATGTGACTGACCTGATGTAGTGCAGGGCTGACTGGCAGGAGAGCAGTCATATTATACACTGAAATTTATTGACTTTATGATAATATACTTATAACATAAAACATCCTACCTCACTATAAACATAACCAACAACATCTGACACGCGACACTGGCATACAAAAGCAAACAGTTGATACAAAAACATTAATGTAACAGTAGGGTAATATTAATCCAGAAATATTGTGATAAACTACTGAAAGATAACATTTTACTTCACTGTATAGACTTGAACTTAAATACATTTTGCTGATAATAATTCACCTGCTAAGGATCCTATATGCCTCTGAAAAATAGCCTTGGAAAGGAACATGTTGTGGAACATGTGTGAACATATGGCGTAATTCCCGGCGGCAGCAGACAGTATAATTTCCGCTTGTGTTGATTTTTTAAGTTTAAGTCACATTAGACTTGACACTGTGCTGTGTACATTACAGATGTGCCTCATGAGATGTAGCAAGTGAAATATTTGGTCAATTACATGATAAGTTGAACATATTCATGTAACTATTTTACTTAACATAGGCATCTCAAGGACAAAATCTATGCAACAAGTCATGTGTGCTATTCAATACCTTCATGTTTAACCCAGTTTGGACACCTGACTGACTTCCTGTGAAAGGCAGCTGCAAAGTAGAATTGAAGGATTTTTTTGTATTCAGTTTTAAATTTCAGACGGTTAAATTTCAAGTGGTTCTTCCTCATTTTTGAACATAAACAAATCTAAAAAACCTCCAGTTCTCACGACCCAGAAAGGAGGAAGAAATTCAATTGCATGCGTCCTGGCCCATGCCCAACAAGCAGTATCCAATTTCTGGTAGGCTCTTATCTAACCTGTTTTCTATCTAACGCAGAGATGAGGGAGGCAGGCGGGACAGGTTAAACAAGGATTTATTTAGCCTACAGGAAAGGGAGCAAAAATGAAACTGCAAAAGCCAAATCCAAAAATCTGATAAGATCCAAGGGAAAAGGAAAGACCAAAGGACTGGGAAAAACAGAGGTTAAATACAGGAGGTAACAAGGTAACAAGCAACAGGTGATACACCAGGTGAATCACAGAAGCAGGAAACACAACAACAACACAAGACTGGGAGGAAACTAGGACACAAACACAAGGAGACAGAACCAAAACAACAGAGGAGGAGGAACAGAAAACAAAGCAATGTACCAAAATGATAACAGTTTTAACATTTTTGCTTATGATTAGGGTTACTTGTTGTTGAAGATTTTAATTCTGAACCTAAAGAATTTGTATTTGGCTGCCAGCTTCATACACCCGCCATGTGCCAGAAGATCTGTTGGTTGGTTGGCCCACCACATTGGTAATAATAAGATAATAATAAAAATAAGATAAACTTGAATTGATTCCCAGGAAAAATGATACAACAGCATGGCTTCTTGTACCAAAACTAGGGCAGTTTTTATTACGTCAATGCAACTAACATTTGTCAGTGAAGTGAATGAACTACGATGCAGACTGGGATACCTGGACGGGTCCAACATGGTTTTAGCCTCACTCCACTGCATTTTTATAAACTATGATGATCCCAGGTCACATCTGTTGCTCAGTCTTCCTCTCCTTTCTTACTCATAGAACTACTGTTTTCCTTTTGTGATTATTTGCCGTTACCAGTGGAAACAGCGGGTGTTTTTGCAACCTCAGCATAAAGGAGTGTGATGTTGATCGCAAACTCAGTAATATCTCAGCTCCGATCGTTTACCGGGGTGATTTGGCCTTGTTCAGACTGACAGCCCAAATCTGTTCTTTGGCAAATCCAAATTGTATCCAGATTGAGTCTCAACAGCAAAAAAAAAATGTCACAATGAAGAAAACACAGAGCATTTCCCTGAAGATTCAAGTCAATGAAATGTGACACACATCTACATTATTCCAAGAAATGCTAAACATTTGTGTTTGTGCAGATCAGAACAACTTGAAACCTGAGGCCCACAAACATAGAGGAAATTGTTGTCAGACTGTCTTTGGGAACTTCAGGATGACTAGATCCCTATGAGCTACAGGTATTGTAGCTGGACTACTCATTTAGGTAGACGGCATGATCCATTTTGTCTGTTTGTTCGCAAATGTTAATTTGAATGTCGTGCAATTCAGTGCAAAAATGAAGGGAAACGCCAAAAAATATAATATAAGTCAATTTGTTGTACCAATTTGATCGCAAAACAGCATGTGACATCATTATACGCAGGTTTTTATTCTCTTTAAAGCCGTCTGATAGAAACACACTTTCCCCGAATTAACTCACATGATTTCTTTTTTGTGAAATTCAGATTATTTCATTGACAAGTGGGTGGAAGCTAAGCTACTGACGTCTTGACAGATGGTATGTGCTGAGCAGGTGACAGATCCTATCATTACTGTAGAGTACAGGTTCAACTTTATTATGATAGAGGTACACTGAATGATTGCAGGTCCCGGTCATGGATGACAAACTAAGCCGAATGAGTGGTGATGTCATTTATTTGGTGAAATGAATGATAATGTAATTGTTCACAACTGATGGATTGTGATGTGATCACGACGACTGATGGAGCTGTCACCGTGGTTTAGTGAACACATCCATTATTCACAGAGACAAAATGACAACTTTTTAGTAAGTAATACACTAGCTTTTAGCAGTGTTTTCTACAGAAGAGCATAGGCTGCACATGATGGCCAGATTACTTTCCAGAAAAGACCAGTCTGTAAAATGGTCTTCATGGTAATGGGAATACTATCACTACATAAAAAATGCATCAGTGTAACATGGATTGTGGCTGATGAACATTTAAAAGAAAAATGACCTAAAAATATTAAGTAAAAGTTTTTTGTATTTGACAGTACAGTACAGTCACATGCTATATCCTCTCAGCGGTACACCAGTTCAACAGCCCTTTAACGCAAATATCTTATCACGTTGAAACAACTCAATGCATTTAGGCATGTAGCCATGGTCAAACATTGGCTAAAGTTCAATCCAAACATCAAAAAAGGTGATTCAAGGGATTAACTATCCATTGAGTGACAGTTCTGTGGGTGAAAACACCCTGTTGATGGCAGAGGTGATGTGGTCAGACTGGTTTGAGCTGATAGAAAAGCAAAAGTAATTCAAATAACCACTAAAGAGGTACTTAGAAGAATTTCTGAAGGCACAACACATCAAACCTTGAAGTAGATCAGCAGCAGAAGACCACACCGGGTCAATATTAAACAGTAGAAGATTGGAAAAGACTCGCCTGGTTCTGATGAGTCTTTATTTCTGCTGCAGATAGAAGAGTCATAACTTGGCGCAGACAACATAAAAGCATGGATTCATCCTGCCTTCTATCAACAGTTCAGGCTGGTGGTGGTGTAATGGTGGGTGCTATTTTCTTGACACGCTTGAAACAGCGCCGTAGTACCAATTGAGATTAAATGCCACGGCCTACCTGATGGTGTTGGTGACCATGTTCATCTCTTTAGGACCAACGTTTACCCGTCTTCTAAAGGCTACTTCCAGCAAGATCCCACGCCATGTCAGTAAGGTTGCGTCCTCCCTAGGTTTGAAGGGGTGTACACCCCTTCGTCTTAGCCCTAGCCCTTAATCAAAAAGAGTAATGGGACAGCACTAGGTCCCACTTGAACGCGCAAAACCTAGGGAAGGGGTAGGAGTAAGCTAGAGAAATGAGATTCAGCCTAAATCATCTCAGACTGGTTATGAAACATGACAAAGAGTTCACTGTACTCAAATGGCCTTCACAGTGGCTAGATGGACCAACAAGCACATGACTGTCACACGGGTGAGTGGGGTTTGAGTCCCGTTTGAAAATAAAATTAACGTCACATTCTGCGTCACATGCATAACCTTCAGGAAGTGAAGTAACATCTGATTTTAACCCAAACCTCAATCTATTTGATTGGTGCCTGTCAATATACTGTAATAACGTAACGTACTATTTATTCCAGCATCCTTTGCACTATGCTCCACATTTAGAATAATCACAATTCCCTCCTGCAGACTTTGCATTCCTCATTGCACTATTGCCTTTATATTTCTTGTGTTTAGAGTATGTTGTAGTTAGTATTTATAAGCAGCAATGCTTCAAAAGATTTCCTCGTATGTGTCCTCATACTTGGCAAATAAAGCTGATTCTGATTCTGATTTGTGCCTAAACATAACCAAACTGTGACGGTGGCAAGTTTTTTTTAACTTTACAAACATCACGTTCAGTGTCACATACGTAAATGGAAGTAAAAGTAACATCTGATTTTAACCAAAACACAATCTTTTTCAAAACTTAACTGAGACGTTCTGGTGCCTAAACATATCCAAGTCGCTCTTGGGCCTGAACATCCAGTAAGGTGTAAAAAGGTGTAAAATCGTGACCTTTACGTTCCAATCCACAAATGAGATTCTCTGGTTTTGATAGGAGGATGAAATCCGCCACCGCTAGGGTTATGAAACACTCTTGTGGATCGTATTAGAGGGTATCGTATTAAGGTTTGGAGGACTTGATGGCATTGTACATGGCACATTTCCAAGTTTGCATGCAAGCACAGCAGGCTTAAAGCTGTGGATATGTGAACAGGGCTGCTGCAGTACATTGGGATGTGCTGGCTGCTGTAATGGGGATGTGATTGTAGCATGACTCAGCACATTGGCACAACTCGCTCTACTGTTTCCAGACAAAGTAGAGTCTCAAGTGTCAGGGTTCTCATCGAATGGCCCTCCTCTGCCATACCATGACATTTCTTTTCATTGTCTTAGATGACGTCAAAGTTTCCACTGATGCATGCTGTTTCTACTATTGCTAAATTCCAAATTTCCCCAAGGAGATGAGTGAAGTATCTAGCTATGTTTAAGTGCAACCCGGATGAGAAACATTAAAACAACATAGCGGTGTAGACAGACACATAAACATGTGTGATACACAGTGACACAGATTTCAAATGACGTCACTGTACTGTTTGAAGAAAAGTAAATTTCACACCCATGTTTTCACAACAAGCCCTAACTGAACTCAAGGTGTGATTTACCTTCTTCAAAGTGTACAGTACCTGGGATGTCTGGGGTTGTTTTAGAGTCCTCCTAATTGTATCCCTATGGCACACAGGAGTCATGCTGGGTAAATACTGTGCAACTCCCTTAGAGCACTGTGTATGGTAAATCAGGTTGTTGCCCAGCAGGTTGCCAACCAGTTTCAGCATGAGAATCCCCTGCCACCTTGAAAAACATTTCAGTAAGCAGTAGAGGACTAAATCATGCTCTACTTAGCTTCTCTTTGCACCTGCTGCTTAGATGCTAAGCTGCAGTTTAATGCACTGGTAAACAATGACAATAAAGTTCAATTTAATCTTAACCATTACCCATTTGCAGAAGTGCTTGAGTTTGTCAGTTGGATTTACATGGTGTGCTATTTAGTACATGACCACCTTTTAAGCTTGTTATATGGTCAGGTTGGTACCAACAAAACTTTCAAATGCATAACCCCATAGCGTACCTGTTACCATAGAGGCTTTGTACTATTCTCACTCTAGTGTCAGAGTTTTTTCCAACTGACTCCTGGTCTCCCTGTGCTACCGCTGCTCTGGTTGCGCTGTTGAAGAAAACTCAGGTTTTGAGGAGCTGTGGCGTTTATTCAGAGACAAACTTAAACCTACACTGTACATTTGCTACTTATTAAGTAAACTTCTAATTTATTCTCTGCTCTAATTGCTGACAGCTGTCTGCTCTGAGGGCATCCATGGTCACTCTCTCTCTCTCACGCAATACCTGCACTCCTCCTCAGGATAATTATTAACAACTCCACCCTGTTTAATCATACTGGTGTAAAATAAAGAATCTTGTATACCACCCCCCCCTTGCTATTGACGTTTAAAACAAATCTCAAAGATCCACAGGGTAAAGTCATTAATAAAAAAGAGATACTGTAGATATTAGCATAAAAACGGGAGAATAAAAGCATCCAGCAAGGTTAATTAAATGTCATAGGTCTTGCTAAAAAGAAATGTTTTAAGTCCTTTCAGTAGTCTGAAGTGCCCTCAGATGATCAGGGAGGGGCATTCCAGAGACAAGGGGCGGCAGAACAGAAAGCCCAATCACCAATGAACTTAATCCTGGGGTAGAGGAGGTGATTTGTGTTGGCAGAAAAGAGGGATTGTGTGGCTAAAGGGGTGAATATTTCTTTTAAGTACGTGGGGACGTTGCCATGGATGCAATGATGAGTGAAGAGAGAGAGACCTTATGTTCAATCCTGGTTGAGATGGGAAGACAGTGAAGTGAATGGAGAAGGGTGTGATGTGTTCAAATTTCCGCACTCTCATCAAGAGAGTCATCTCATCATCCTTGCAGCACTGTTCTGCACACTGTAGTCTCTGAAGACTCTTGTTATTATTATAACAATTAGCAGTGCATTGCAGTAATCCAGTCTGGAGTATACTAAGTCAGCATTAGTTAAGGTGGGTGTAGAAGTAGTGTAGTGAGTTTGGCAAGCTTTCTGAGAGGATGAAAGGAGATCCTGCAGAGGTGTTTGATATGGGCTTGAAATGTGAGTTGGAGGTCAAATCTTACACCAAGATTGTTGAATGATGTTATGGAGGATGACTGGATCTGATGTGGGGTGCCAACAAACATTGCATCAGTTTTGGAGACTGTTGTGTTTCATTCACACCGTTATCTCCTTCAGACTGGCAGTGAGTAGTGAGGATGATGATGATGATAATGATGACGTTGGCTGCAGAGGATTGTGTATCAGTTTTCAAGTGGAGTTGTGTGTCAGCAAATGTGATTCCATAGCAACTATAGGCATTTCTAAGGGGGAGCATGTATGGCGTGAAAAGGATGGGACCAAGGACTGACCCTTGTGGGACCCCACAGGTGATTGTGTGTAACCCGTACCTTGCACTTTGAAAGGAAATGTACTCTGTTCTGTCAGTTAGGTAAGAATGAAACCTGTTAACCCTCCTGTTGTCCTTGGGTCAAATTTAGCCCCTTTAAAAAATGTCTATATCTGAAATATGAGTTTCTTTTTAACCAAATTACCACAAAAAATGGATTGGATTCCATACAACGATGTCGTGGTAGGGCCCGGCTGACCGTGAGTCTGTCCTATTATTATTATTATTTTTTTTTTTCTACTTTTGTTCCCGCTGCCCTGCCTGCTGTTTGTTTTCATTTTTTCTCCCCTCATCTCCGAAGCCAGCTGATCGCTCACACCGGCCTCCCGTCTACAATCAACCAGCCTATTCGCCTCACCTGCCTGACTGCTCCCGCCCCCGCCTTCCACACCTGTCTGCCATCATCATTACCGCCCATATATCTACTCCGGCACATTGCTCCATTCTTCACCTGATCGTAGTCTCTACCACATGGGTGAACTCCTCGTGAATGAGAACACTTCGTATTCACTACTATTCTGCTTTTTCATATGATCTCTGTGCACTTACCACTCTTGTGTTTTCCTCCTCAGTTCCACTCCGGTCAGCTGGCTTCAGACTCCCCGCCTGGTCCTCCTCCCTCGGCGCCCCCTTCGTCCTCTCCACCCATCCCGTCTTCCGCAACGCGTCTGTCCCCGACCCTGCTGCCTCCTCCTCGGCCTCCAGCTCCCCGGGTTCGCCCTCCTGCCATCACCAGTGTAGCCGTCCTTCTCCTCGGTTTTCGCTCCCGGCCCCCTCTGGACTCAACCCCGGCACTCTCTGCAGTTTCCCTCAGACCACACCGGTCCCCAGGCTCCCCATCCCCGGGTCTCGTACCTCCACCTTCCCACTCCCCTCTCCTTCTCTCACCAAATAAATACTTCTCCGTGAGTTGTGCATTTGGGTCCGTCCTTCCCCGTAACACAACGCTCTCTGCAAATCCAATTGATCACTTTCATTCCTGACGAATAAAAAATAATTCAAAATTGTTGCTCAAATATTAGGTATAATTCTAGTTGAATGAGGCTTATTGACCATGAATTCCAAAAAGTAGTGTTAAACTAGTGGTAGTAAGGTGGTGTTAGTGAAAACTAACTACTTTAATGCAGCAGTCAACTCAAACTCCAAATTTTCAAAACAGTTAACACACAGGCCGAAACAATGGCACTCATGGTCAAAATGAAGCATTTTGTTTGCAAAAGCTTCTAACGGTGCCAAAACATTTAAAAAATGCAACAAAAGCAAGTGTATGACCTCTCTCAAATTACACAGTGGACAACAAAATAGAAAATACAGCACTCATTGTAGCCTATTACTGTACATAGTTTTTATGCCAGTGCCATTTGTTATCAAATCTTGCAACAAATTGGATCCAGAATCAGAAATGCTTTTATGTGAATGTTATTGATTCCAGTGATTCTTATTTTCAAACTGTGGCTGAAAACTGATATACTGTAAATATTACACAAAATACATGTAAACCAAAATAAAATCTATTAGACTATAAAAAATTAAAATAAAATATATTACAGTAAAGTATAAACATCTTTTATTGTAGCGTAACAAATAGACACTATTGATACTCAGTCTCTTCTGTCTTGATGATCCACATCACATTCAATATCCTCTCTTGCTCCAGGGGAAAAATCTTCTTGCATGCCTTCTCCAACCATGGATACCCTAATACTGTATCTGAAGTCTGTTTTATATAGACCTTAGTGGTCCCTAATACTGTATCTGAAGTCTGTTTTATATAGACCTTAGCGGTCCCTAATACTGTATCTGAAGTCTCTTTTATATAGACCTTAGTGGTCCCCTAATACTGTATCTGAAGTCTCTTTTATATAGACCTTAGTGGTCCCCTAATACTGTATCTGAAGTCTCTTTTATATAGACCTTAGTGGTCCCCTAATACTGTATCTGAAGTTTCTTTATATAGACCTTAGTGGTCCCCTAATACTGTATCTGAAGTCTCTTTTATATAGACCTTAGTGGTCCCTAATACTGTATCTGAAGTCTGTTTTATATAGACCTTAGTGGTCCCCTAATACTGTATCTGAAGTCTCTTTTATATAGACCTTAGTGGTCCCCTAATACTGTATCTGAAGTCTCTTTTATATAGACCTTAGTGGTCCCTAATACTGTATCTGAAGTCTCTTTATATAGACCTTAGTGGTCCCTAATACTGTATCTGAAGTCTCTTTTATATAGACCTTAGTGGTCCCCTAATACTGTATCTGAAGTCTCTTTTATATAGACCTTAGTGGTCCCCTAATACTGTATCTGAAGTCTCTTTTATATAGACCTTAGTGGTCCCTAATACTGTATCTGAAGTCTCTTTATATAGACCTTAGTGGTCCCTAATACTGTATCTGAAGTCTCTTTTATATAGACCTTAGTGGTCCCCTAATACTGTATCTGAAGTCTCTTTTATATAGACCTTAGTGGTCCCCTAATACTGTATCTGAAGTCTCTTTTATATAGACCTTAGTGGTCCCCTAATACTGTATCTGAAGTCTCTTTATATAGACCTTAGTGGTCCCTAATACTGTATCTGACGTCTCTTTTATATAGACCTTAGTGGTCCCCTAATACTGTATCTGAAGTCTCTTTTATATAGACCTTAGTGGTCCCTAATACTGTATCTGAAGTCTCTTTTATATAGACCTTAGTGGTCCCCTAATACTGTATCTGAAGTCTCTTTTATATAGACCTTAGTGGTCCCTAATACTGTATCTGACGTCTCTTTTATATAGACCTTAGTGGTCCCCTAATACTGTATCTAAAGTCTTTTTATATAGACCTTAGTGGTCCCCTAATACTGTATCTGACGTCTCTTTTATATAGACCTTAGTGGTCCCCTAATACTGTATCTGAAGTCTCTTTTATATAGACCTTAGTGGTCCCTAATACTGTATCTGACGTCTCTTTTATATAGACCTTAGTGGTCCCCTAATACTGTATCTGAAGTCTCTTTTATATAGACCTTAGTGGTCCCTAATACTGTATCTGAAGTCTCTTTTATATAGACCTTAGTGGTCCCCTAATACTGTATCTAAAGTCTTTTTATATAGACCTTAGTGGTCCCCTAATACTGTATCTGAAGTCTCTTTTATATAGACCTTAGTGGTCCCCTAATACTGTATCTGAAGTATCTTTTATATAGACCTTAGTGGTCCCCCTAATACTGTATCTGAAGTCTCTTTTATATAGACCTTAGTGGTCCCCTAATACTGTATCTGAAGTCTCTTTTATATAGACCTTAGTGGTCCCCTAATACTGTATCTGAAGTCTCTTTTATATAGACCTTAGTGGTCCCCTAATACTGTATCTGAAGTCTCTTTTATATAGACCTTAGTGGTCCCTCTCTTTAATACTGTATCTGAAGTCTCTTTTATATAGACCTTAGTGGTCCCTAATACTGTATCTGAAGTCTCTTTTATATAGACCTTAGTGGTTATAGACCTTCTGCATCTTGGTCCAGAATTCCAGCCACTAGAGCCAACGCAGATAAATATGAATTAGACATATTTGGTAGTGATGTGCGATGCTGCAAAATTTGGTATTGATTGAAGGCCAGTATCACCGAATCTGAATGACTTTTCATGACCTTTGAGTGCTTGATTTGATCACTTGATTGATTTTTTCTTTGGATTATTAATATGTCAATACCCAGGACCCAATTTTCATATGCTTGTATATATTTGTTGTGTTGACACTGTTTCTTACAGCCTTTTTACAAATTATACAGCTTGTCGTTGTTTAATTTTTGGCCTGAAAATAAAGCCACACGGCGCTCCTCTTCCTCTCTGCCACCCTTCTGCTCCGTCTCTGTCCTGCTTGTGTCTCAATCTTATATCGATAATATCAATACCAACGTTGGTATCGATATTCTCGATATTTGGATTGATACGCCCACCACTAATCTTTGGACACTCATGAAGAAATATTTGGGATTACGTTAATTAGTGTATGAAACTGCAGAGCTGTCATATTTTCTGACTGCTGTCACAGCAGGTAAACATTCACACCAGGCATGCAAGGCAGTGAAATGATTACATGAGCACCTGACTGTGTGCTTTCCCCTCAGCAGACCTGCATTATTTTATTGTTTTTATACAATAGTACACGTTCATATTTTCCATCAGGTTGAGAGTGTGATCCAACAGATATTATTAGACAGTGGAGCAGAAGGACCAGGCTCTTTCTCTGAGACGCGGCCATCAGTCATTGAGGGGGAATTGCCCAAGTCCAGCAGGAGAACCAGCCGTGCTCAATTAGTTCTGGCTCTAGCTCTGTCTACTTGATCTATGGGATGCATTTAAAATAGAGCCCAGCGAAGGCTTGGTCATTTCTTTCTGTCTTTCCATGTGTCATCGGTAAGATGACACATGGCAAGTTTTGTGGCATGTTTGGAAGGTTGGGTAATTCCTAGCTAAGTGGCCTTTTTTGTGCGATTTTCCCCATTGAAATTAAATGCCACACACAATCAACTATGCGTACAGTGCCTGTACAGTATGCAGTTTTATTCAAATATGATGCAAAACAGATGCAGTTTTTAAATTTACTTTTTTTTTATTTAAACAATTACAGACATAGCAATTATATAACTTGATTGGGTTGAACGTCACTAAGCTCAGGAGATGTTGATGTTTCTGCCGTCACATGTCCTCAGACTGACCCCGTCTCCCTGTTTCACTTCCGCATTGAGCTCTGTGACGCAGTTAGGCCACCACCCAGTTCAGCCGGGCGGCAGTGAAACTAACAGTTGAAGTATGACGAAACACTTGCTAGGCATGCTAGCAACATGACGGATGGCGATGTTGGTCCAACTACTGGTTGGGTTGTTATGATTTTGTTCAGACATTCATGGTCCCCAGAGGACTGGCATTAGTGATAGACTGGCGTTGGTGATAATCTGACTTTTCATCTAGTTCCACCAGCCTGTCAATGTTTTCACTCATCAAGTGAAATATTTTGACATAATTTCGACTTAATATCTCGTTATAAACGTTGTTACAGATATTCAAGTCCACACAGAATGAATTGTAACTGTGTAATTGTCTAACTTTTCATCTAACCCCTTAGTTTAGGCCCAAACACCTGCAAAACTAATGACATTCCCATCAGCCTCAGCCCTACTTTGTGTTTATTGCACATAGCATGTGAACAAATTAAACCAAATCTTGACCATGCTTAATATGACCTGCTAAACCTTAGCACTGTGGCATGGTTATGTGAGTATGTTGCCACGCTGACATTAGCCTTTAGAGAGTAAAGACTCACAGCTCTGCTCACATGGCCGTAGACTCTTAATCTTGTTTTTCTACATATTATCTACTTTTAACTGTAAGGTCACATTTATTCAAACCAGTAATGGCATACCTGGCAAAGTCTTTGAACGTGTAACTATTTTCACCTTTTTAAGGTCATTGGAATGCAAGTCTTGATCCTTCTGCCATAAATAACAAAAAATTAGCTCCAATTAAGGGGTAATTGCAGTGCTGTTGAGCAGTAACAGGATGCTAATGAAAATCCCAGGCTTATGATGGGAATGGGAGATTGCATTTAAAATGAGGCTGCTTCACCAATTGTGCTCTCTGTGGATGAAGGAATTAAACAGCACGGGTCTGGTTAAGGGAAGTCTCGGCTAATTACTCTCCGATCTCACTGAAGTCCATTTGTAGCAATAATTGCCCTGTGATTGCCTTCGTGACCTGCCGTCTCACAAAGCTGCTCACAATTTCTATTTTCATATCTCACAGACTGGTTTGTAAAGGTTTTTGCGGATCTTGCCAGAGCATTTTAGTTGAGTGGCTGACCACCGTTAAAGATGATAGCAGTATACTGCCAGTACAGTAGCTTTATTGTGAACTAATGACAATTGTTTAACCCTCATGTTGTCCTTGGGTCAAATTGACCTGTTTTCCTATATCAATGTTAATTGTAATTCCCCAAAATAACATGATTGATTCTACACAACGCTCTTTGCCAAGTACAAATCTCTACTTTCATTAATTTTGGGGCGTCTTATTCAATTTTATAGCATTGTAAAACAAATGGAAGTGTTTTTGAAATAGTATTGAGTAAAAGTTGACATATTCCAGTCTGTGATTATCATCAACATCCATTCCTTTAATTTTAACATAAACATTAAATGAGGTTTAATGACCATAAATTCCAAAACTGTAAACCTAAAGTTAGTGTTACGTAGTGTTGAAAACATCAAAAAAGTGTCAAACATTGAAGAAAAGTGTCATAAGTGTATAAAAAGGGAAAAAAACGTAAGAAAAAGTTCAAAACATTGATAAAAAGCACCAACAAATTTAGAATTTTGACGGGAAGACAACACAAGTGTTAAAGTGGTTGTTGGCTTGTTTTAAACTGCCTTAATTTGGAGCAATTAATTTCTTATGTAACTAGACCACACATTGTAATAATCGGTGCTGAGTTATCCTCCTGGTATAGTTTGCACCCAGGACACTGAAATAGGGTTAGTTATAAATGTGTTTTGAGCCTCTTAATGTGTTCGAAATGTCATTACAAGGGCCTCCACATGTGAAGTGATTTCTTCAGAGCGAACACAGTGAATCTGACTGCAGTAGATGTGACAGAAACGTACAATACTTGCGCTAATTTAGCTCTGTGTATTTCCGGTGTTAGGGATTAGGGATCGTCTACAAACTTGAACCCTGAAAAGAGATACATCAAACATGTCTTTTAATTTCCAAACTTGCCTCAACTATAACTTGTCTCCTGCTAGTTGTACTACAGCACTTACTTCTAATACACTCATGCCTAGTTTTGAAAATATTTTTGTGTCTCTTTTCTGGGTTGTAGTTTGTAGAGTGTCCCACAGCTCTCGTCTTACCACTCAACACCTAACAGAGCTGAATCTTTGTTCATGTTCTAATCTTTTGCATCATGGTGATGGTGGTATGAGTAACAAAATAAATGTTTTGTCGTTTAATCTATCAACCGTCTCGTGGTTTAATGGGTCAAGCACTCAATCGGTGAAATGTGGTTTATCAGGGTGGTTTATCGGGGCAGGCTTGAACATATTCTTGTTTGTTTCAGGCACAAGCGGAACCGCTACAGAACATGTTCATTGTCCTTTTTTGTTGTGTTAATTTCAGCTAGCATCAGCTGAGATTTGAGGGCATCAGAGAAAAATATGGAATACAAATGGAATTCCATTGTCATTATGGAAAGCAACCTTAAACCCCTTAAGCACTTTTTGCAGGTTGCAGCTCCAGTAAGTCTGGAGAGATCAGAATAAACAACAGATAAGCCAAAGATTATTTTCCTATGGGATAGGAAAAATGACGTTGGGCGCCCTGAGTTTAAAAAAAAAAAAGTCAACTTGAAGCGCTTAGGGCGCTCCTGCAAAAATACGAGGCACATATAGTGGAAAGACCTGAGGCAGTCAGCAATGCAAAAGCAGCAAGAAAAAAGCTTCAGTCATTGAAAATAATTACAAAAATCTGCTATGGCTGCTAAAAAGCTTAGGCTTTATGTATACTTTGTTCAAACCACATTTAATGTTACTAGTGTTCATGCTGTCAAACTCTTGCCTTAATTATCCCACAAGAAAAACATGCATGAAGCCTTTTTTTAAGATTATTTTTTGGTCTTTTCCGCCTTTATTTGATAGGACGGCTAGGTGAGAAGGGGAGAGAGAAGGGGAAGACATGCAGGGAATCGTCACAGGTCAGATAAACCTCTCAGTATATGTGTGCCTGCTCTACCCACTGATCCAACCCGGGCACGACAGCCTGGTTTTATTTCATTGGCGCCACACACATCAACTCAGCAGTGCACCAACAGCTTTATGAATCATAAAAATCTTTTCTGAAGAAATACATTCTCCAACATTCAACATAGACATGCATCCTTATTTAGAGTCTCCATCATCCCTGTTAAGTGCTGTGTTGGCCTGCTTAGTCATTCTTTAATCACTCTGTGTAGCCGTGCTTCTGGCTCTGATGATAAACTGATAAAGTGATGGGTTTAGGTTCTTCTCGTCTGCTGTTGTAAACTGATAAATTGTAGCAGGAGTTTCTAGGCAATAGGTAAGGTGGCATCGAGCGTGTTTTGAGTGTCAATCAAATGGCTTGGAAATGAGTAACTCTGGGTCCTCCCCCATACCCAATATGTATTTGTATGGTCAGGTCAAGGTTTGTTTGGCTTGTGTTGACTTCCTGTTTTGTTTTGAAAAACTCACCGTGTGTTTCTGGTACAGGTCATTTGTCTTCCTGCCTTTGTTTGCCTTCTCGCCTGTGTGATTACCCTCCCTTCCCTAATGTGTGTATTTGTCTCCACCCACCTTTGTGTATATACGGTATACTCACCTTGTGTCCCTTGTCAGTTGAAGTTGTCAGTTGCCAGTTTGTTGTCTCACGCTCCAGCGTCTGATTTGTTTTGGTTTCTGAGAGGTGTACATACTGTCATGTATTGTACTGTGTGTTACGTACAGAATGATTGCTAAAGTAATGAATGCGTTTGTGTGTAGCTATTGTCAGCACATTTGCCCATGACAAACTTCCTCTAGGAAAATAGTTTCTTACCTTATGTAGATAGAGCCCTGCTATGACACTGCAGCAAGCATCAGTTAGAAGAAATGAAGAAGTGTCTAATTACACACTCTGAATTAGGATTGCCTCACACGGTTCATTGAGGGCTAGTTATCTATAATTCTCTGACATAGTTACAAAATAACAAACTTCGAAACTTCATGTTCCAGCTGGTTTTCAAGAAATAAAGACCTACAGAATATAGGGCCCGATCTGAAGTAGCTACATTACTCATAGGTGTAGTTTGGGCGTAACGTGAAATAAACCAATCAGAGAGTTATCTCACATTCCCTTTAAAAGCAGGCGTGCTTGTTCCACGGTGGATTGCTTTTATAACGGTGGATTTGCTAGACATACACTCTCTGGATACATCCATGGGCGCACGCCAGGAGGGATCACTCTCACTGAATCACCAGGTTAGAATGCATGGTGATAATTCTGCGATGTAGTGAAACAAACGACGGAGATGACCTCACTATAGACGATGCAGCTCTTCTGTCTCTCCTCTCCCGGGCTGCTGCTGCTGGGGCGTTTGGGTTAAGGGGCATCGGCACATGCACTTCAACATCACATCGCCTTAAGTCCTCCAATAGTTCCTCATTTATGTCATCAACACATCCACAATTCATGGAAATGTTGTGTAAAACAAGGTCATATTATATGGTTTGTAAAAAGGGAACTGCTGGGTCCGTGAGATGAGAGATACGCCGTGTGCACACTCTACATTTCGGCCAAGCATGGGCCCTTAAAATCGGAATAACGCGCCACTGACTTTAGACTAGGTTTCTCCTGGTCTGTGGTGGAATTGTTTTCTGAAACTACAAAATAGCACCTGGGAATGTTTGCGCCAGAACACGCCTCCTCTTTCTGCTTAACCCGCCAGGAACGCAACTTCATTCCCTAATTTAGCAATGTGACTCTGTGGAGGGAAAGGTCCGCTGTGTGTTGGGTGCAAAATAGGAATAATACATGTATGTACAATGTCAGTTAAGCTGGGTGGTGTTTTTTTTAAAGATTATTTTTTGGGCATTTTTAGGTCAGCTGAAGACATGAAAGGAGAGGGGGGAATGACATGCAGCAAAAGCCCGCTGGTAGAAGTCGAAGCCGGGCTCGCTGCGTTGAGAAGAAAACCGGGGAGCCCGCTCTACCAAAGGAGCTATGCGGGCGCCCTACGTGATGCTTTTTATAGTTTTTTAAAATTATTAAGCTGAAGTTTTTCTAACAGGGGGGGTCTGGGATTTAATCATACGATACGACTATGTTTATATGCAGTGCAGTTTAAATGATATGTGGAAGATGGACTTTGTGCAAACAAATTAAGAATTAGAAAACGGATGGATGTTCAGATGCATGTCTAGATGTCCAGCTGCAGCTTCAAAGGTCACAAGAGCTAACATGTAAACAGCATCATGTACTGATAAATAAATCCTATGCTATATATGGATAGCATGGAAACAGACTATATCCTGACATTTACAGCATGGCCTGTATTCCATAGAATAGAAAGTATTCAGTACTGGGGTATATAACTGACCTGACGTATTAACTAAGGCTTAGATCTCAGGCCAAAGAAACGTTATAAACATATACAGAACACATTCAAGTTACACCTAATAGATGTTAGTGTGTGTGAGTGTGTGTGTGTGTGTGTGTGTGTGTGTGTGTGTGTGTGTGTGTGTGTGTGTGTGTGAGTGTGAGTGTGTGTGTGAGTGTGAGTGTGTGTGTGTGCTAATCAGATCGAGGAGACTGGTCAGGTGAGTTGTAAGATTTTATAGATTGTAAGCTCTATTTTTTTCTTTTTTTTTCATATTTTCAGATAATGAGGCAATTTTTGTATTCACATAGTAAAAAACATAAAACACATTATATCTAACAATATGTCATGTTAACCACTCGGGGGAAAATAACTTCATTAATGTTATGACAGGTCACAACATGGGAAACGTAATGTCATTGTTAAATAATTACTTTAAGTTACAAATTATAATAATTAATTGTTACTGTAATTACTGTAGATACAGTTCTTAATTACATTATCATGTGTTATTTTTGATAAAACATGCCAATCCTTTTTCAGATTTTATTATTTCAGTATGTATATATACACATGTACTATATACTGTATATACATATATACACTACCAGTCAAAAGTTTGGGGTCACTTCTACATTTCCATACCACTCCATTATAGACAGAACACCTGCTAATTTGGGTGGGGGGGCTGATCTTTAATGCAATATCTACATTGCCCATTACCAGCAACCATTCATCCAACGTTCCAAAGGCACATTTTCTTCACTAATCTGATATTATTTTAAAAAACTAACTGAGGAAACACTGAAGAACCCTTTTGCTATTATGTAAGCACATAATGTAATCTGAATACTGCTGGCCTGGTTAAAAAACAATGCAACTGATCTCAGCTGGTGTTCTGTCTATGGAGTGCAATGGGACTTGATAGTATTTCCTACAGTACATGAAGTCCCTGTACCTACATGGTAGACCATTTGATTTCAGGTATTGCTTCCAGTGCTCCCACGTGGTGTTGGGTGCACACTGCAACAAGGGGGCCTCTCCACTTAACACGCTTCAATAAAGCTTTGTTCCAGACTCACAGCATCACTTTCTCTCCTGTAAAAAAGCCCAGTTTAACCAGTACCTAGGTTTTTATGACTATACTGCAACCTGTAATCATTCCCACCCTTTCTGAAGGGTTTTTTAGAAGGCATTCTGGGTAAACACAATGAATCATTTCCAAGGGTGGCATTTTCATTTTTTCCGTGAATTTATACTTGCATCTTTAGTAATCTGTGGCTTTTCACTGAGGAGCATGTAAGATTTATGACCTTTTAGAGGGCATTTACATTCCAAATGTCAAGCAATCATGCAGTTTAGTCTCTTACGCTTTGACTCCTACACAGGAGGCAATACAGGTACAAGAAAAAAATACCACATCTCGCTTTGTAGGGTTCATGGTTCCTTAATTTATATGTAGATAAGGGAACACTTGTTTTGTAAACATTTGTTATCATGACAATATTAGAGAATTAATCAGAAGCCTTTTTCCAAATTTTCTGATTGAGAAATATGGGCAATGCCGATACTATTTGGGTTTTAGAAGCTTTCTTTGGACATCTTTACAGCCCATTTGGAATATGCATCTAAATCATGGATATATTAAATTCAATGGATGCCAGATCTGAAATTGGCGCCTATTTAGTTAAATGAAGCTGCATGCACCTAGCACATACTGTGACTGTTTATAAATCACTTTTCTCGGTTCATGAAAAGTTTTTCTAATAAAAAAATCCATGGATTAAAAATCTTAACACCTCCTGGGGGTCTGGTCTCAATAAGGGCTTTTACCGCAATTTGCTACAGTTTATGGACTGTTGCCTGTTCACGAATTACCTCTTTGCATTTCTATGGTTGTTGTACACAAACCAAGAGTTTGCAAGGGTGGGATTGGGGGGGCAGTAGCTCAGTCTGTAGGGAGTTGGGTTGGGAACCAGATGGTCACTGGTTTAAAGTTCAGAGTGCGGACTGGTAGCTGAGGAGATGCCAGTTCACCTCCTGGGCACTGCCAAGGTGCTCTTGAGTAAGGCACTGACCCCCCTCAGCCGCTCAGGGCGCTGGTCCAGCACTGACAGCCCCCCCACTCTGACATCTCTCCATTAGTGCATGTATAGGACCTGAGCATGTGTGTGTATTCCAGGCCTGTGTGTATTGTGTAATAACAACAGAGTGTAAATTGTAATTTCCCCATAGGGGATCAATAAAGAGTAGAAATTAAATTAAAATTGAGATGCATGCCCAGAAGGAAAGCGCACATTTTTGGTCGTAAGGAGAAACACACCTACATGTATACATTAGGCGGGGACAAAAGTCAGACAGTTTCCAGCCGATTCCTGCAGCCTCCAGGCTGAACAGGAAGTGACATAACCCCTGTGGTCCGATTCGGATTTAATAAAGTGTTATCAGACGCATATATCAGCTTGTCCACAGTCTCCAGTTCTTTGAATTATGACAGAGTAGCTCTCATAATGCTCTACATGCGATCTGTTGCTGATGTTAATAACAGACTCTGTAATCTGATCAGATGTAGTCTCTCTGTCACTATCAGCCACACACTGTGTTCTGTGTTAAAATCCCTCCGATTCAAAACCATTAAAAAGTTTATGTAAAACGTCATGTTGGGTCGATTCTGAACAGCTGTTAAATCAGCTGAGAGGCCGGCGTTTCCCAGCATGCCCTGGGTCCACCTGGGTCTCAGACCTGCGGCTGCCTTGATCTTGTGAGATTATCGTTGCCTACGTGTGCATGACATCAGAGCGATTTTTTTATATTAAAATGCCTACAAATGTGTACATCATTAGGGAAAAGCATGAAAGTTGAAAGGAAAAGAATCATCATGTAGAGCCTACATCATATGTTGTATCTAATTTTCCAAATGTCTAAATTATTCACAACAAATGAAAGGACGAGTCACTGTCACTCCTGCCACCTGAAAACAAGGGGCCAAACTTGTCTAATGCTACTATTTGTATGGGTATAAGACGTAGGGTAGGTAGGAATTTGGCTTAATATTGAAACCTGTTTGAAGTAGAGTTCACAGAATGAATGTTGATATTTCCCCAGTAAAATAAGTTTGACTCATTAATTTGACACTCCAGTCAGAGAGAAAATGACACCATGTTGAAGGTATTTTAAGACCCTGAAAGATTCAGGGGTTTTGAGAAAACATTTGGTTCTGGAGCCTTACTATTATGCATGGCTGCATGTAGATGGGAGTATTATCGGACTATTTGTTTTCATTAGCCATGCGAACAGCTTAGTCGGAATATTGTCTTTCGGAATGGGGCAAAAACCTGAATGATATATGTGTGTGAACCTAGTCAGTGTAGCATAAATAGTGGCTTTCCAACATACACATTTGTCACCATACATGATGAATTTCACTAATAAAATATTGTGACAATATATGCTCCTGCTGCGTTATTGTCATCTAATGCCTTCTAAGCAGGGAGTATTCGTTTAAGCAAAGTAAGCTTGATGTCTGTATGAACAAGCAGCCTATGTGTGGCGTGTAAGGAGTTAAATTTTTAATTAAAGCAGTGTGAAGCAGAGCTGATAGTGTTGCTGGGAATTACAAAGCACCTGAACCTTAGTATTGCTATTTAAAGTGCAAGTCTCTGGTTCAACCCTGGATGTGTTTAATTAAATAGCAGTCAGGAACTCATCACAGTAAAGTTTAATAGTTTTTTCTCTCTTTTGTGGACAAGGTAACGACAAGCAGAGACGAGGGGAAAAAAGACGTGAAAGAATTAGACATGCTGTTCCCTCCACCTCCTCCCTGTTTAATCAAGAAACAGCCGTGCAAACAGTTATGGGGAACTTGGGTATGTTGGTGTCCCTTTAATTTGGGCATCAAAGCTGCGCAGGGCTGATTTGGCTCTTATTGAAACCTTGCCACATTTAATCTCATTTAACTGATAGTTGGTTTATCATATTCATTAAAAAATGAAACATATGTATGTATCTCATGTTGTGATTACATTCACGGTGGACAACCATACACTGTATTGCATTTCATTGTGTGAAGGGCATTGCTTATCTTCCATTAGTCTATGTTGAAGACATTAATGGGATTCTGCTGTTGCTAGATGTTTCATTTAGGCCGGATGTACCTCACCTTCCTCTGTCTCTGTGTTGGCGTTATAACTTCTGGTGGATTTCTGAGGACTATGGCTACCTGGTCCTCAGATCTCTGCAGGGTAAATCCAGACAGCTAGCTAGACTATCTGTCCAATCTGAGGACTATGGTTACCTGGTCCTCAGATCTCTGCAGGGTAAATCCAGAAAGCTAGCTAGACTATCTGTCCAATCTGAGGACTATGGTTACCTGGTCCTCAGATCTCTGCAGGGTAAATCCAGACAGCTAGCTAGACTATCTGTCCAATCTGAGGACTATGGTTACCTGGTCCTCAGATCTCTGCAGGGTAAATCCAGACAGCTAGCTAGACTATCTGTCCAATCTGAGTTTTCTGTTGCTTGACTAAAACTACTTTAAAGTTACACTAAGGTGACCAGATTTCTCAGACAAAATCCGGGGACATTTTCAGCTCAGAAGCATAAATACCTCCAAAACACGTCATGTTTTTAATTTTTGTAAAACTTAAAATGGGGACACTAGACCTAGATCTGTTCTCATTAGGGGCTGAGCCCCCCCAGGCTTGTTTCTGCAACAGCTCATTGAGTATCGGATACAATATAAACTATTGAGAAAAGATTTTCCTTTGACATTGATGCAGTATGAAACGAGATCGCTGCAGTCGGCAGCAGAGAAACAAGCTACAATGGAAGTTAATGGGAGAATTGTCCAGCTTGTATTTACGTTCATAAAGTGCTCGTTTTGCTGCTGACAGACTCAGATTAATATTCTAAGTGTCTGATAACATTATGGAAAGGATTTCTAAGGAGGCTGACCTTTCTGTTAAAGATTAAGATCATTTTTTAAAACATAAAAGTCCGTGAAATTGTGTTCTCTAAACCCACCAGACTCCATGTAAATAATCAGTGATTTTAGCGTGTATAGAGCAGCATATCTCCACCAGACTCCATGTAAATAACCAGGGATTTTAGCGTGGTAAAATACTTTCTAAAACATCTCTGAGCTCTGAGCAGCGCTGCTCGATCGGCTCCATTTGGTCATAGTTTTCTTTCTTTCATTCCAATTTTGGGTCTGTCAGTCACAGTGAAAACCGGGGACATTTCTGGGGACAGATCCAGCCGGGGACAGGTCACCAAAATCGGGGACTGTCCCCGGAAATCGGGGACGTCACCCTAAGTTACACGTTCCACTAAAACAAGTTCTTAGCTTAGCTTAGTTTAGCTTGTGATTGGTTTAATGTAAATGCCAATAAACCAGAGCATGTTTCTCTCCCATCCATGAATGTTATGTGTACTAGCCAGACCCACTTCCACAGCTCTGTAAAGGAAGGTCTGGCAATGAAAGATTAATGTTCCCTATTCTTCATTTTCTTGCTTGAAAACACCTCCATCCACACACAATGGTGCACTCATGATCACAGCTAAAAGACAAGCCTAAGCATACAGCATGTCTTTTTATTTTCAAAGGTTTCTCAGTTATTTTTTTCACAGAGGAAAATCAAGGGAGATCTGTCCAGCTGTGTGTAAACATATACTTTCTATATATTTTCCTTTTATTTATGCTGACAAGGTTGGATTATCAATCAGTCAAACCAGGTAACTACCTGGGGAGGCCCAGACGCTCAGATGCCCCGCAGTCCCCAGGTTTAGATGATGCCAATTAGTATGTGTTAATTTGATTAATTGCAAATTTGTCAGGAAATATGCACCACTAAAGCATAATATCAGCTGAAATGATAAGAGCCTTCAGGCCGCTCCTGCATATTTTAGGCAATTGGTGCATCCTCTATAGCATAGGTAGTAGGTCGGACCACTACTTCCAACCACTACTTCCAACTCATCGCTTTCCGATTCAGGAATGGGAGTGCACACAACCTCAGGAACAGGATACACTCCCCCCCCCTGCAATATTATTCTCCATGATAAATTCAATGCCATCAATAGGGAATCCTGACCGAGCGCCTACTGTGAAAAAGCCTGTCACTAGGTCAGACTGTACATGAACCTTTGAACCACAACTATTTATTAATAATATCAGAAAACTATAAGATAGATAGATAGATAGATAGATAGATAGATAGAGTCTTTATTGTCCCATAGAGACTACTACTACTCATATATTCTTTTCATGTTCCATAGCATGACAACTCAAATGAAGACACATAAAACATGTGACACATATACAAAAAGACACGAAACTACAAAGCCACGCAACGAGGTGGTGGTGGCGGTATAAACAGTTTGTTCAGCACTGTGATTGCGGTGGGGACAAAACATTTTTTGAAATAGGTTTTTGGCGGCTGTGGCTCAGTGGCAGAGCGGTCGCCTGCCAATCGGAAGGATGGGGGTTTGATCTCTGGTACTACAGTCCCATGACAAAGTGTCATTGGGTAAGACACTTAACCCCAAGTTGGCCCCAATGCTGCGCCATCAGAGTGTAAATGTGTGTGAGTGTGTATCTGATGAGCAGGTGGCACCTTGTACGGCAGCCTCGGCCTCAGTGTATGAATGTGTGTGAATGATGAATGGTTCCTGTACTATGAAAAGAGCTTTGAATAGTCGTTAAGACTAGAAAAGCGCTATATAAGAACAGTCCATTTACTTTGGTCCAGATCGGTGCTCTGTATCTGCAGCTGGATGGAAGTATTGTGAAGAATTGATTCAGGGGATGGTCTGTGTCAGCTGCTATTGTACGTGTGATGGCTGTGACATTCATGTCTGATTGGCTGTGTGTGGGGACACTGATAAGATAAGACATTCAATATTCCCAGACAATAACTTTGGCCATCCGCTGTCCTTCCATTTGGTTTCCAAAATTGTTATTACTCCAATACTTACAGTATATTTATCACCAAATACCTGCAAAACTAATGACATTCCAGCCATAGCTGTACTTTGAATGTTGTGCTCTTGCACGCTAACACACTCAACTGAGCTGCTACTGTAAATGCCAGCATGCCAGTAATGCCATTGTGAGCATGTTAGCAAGCTGACATTAACATTTAGAGAGTCCTCACAGAGTCGTTAGCATGGCTGTAAACTCTCATGTTGTTTTTCATCTGTTTTGTACTATTCCTTTTTGGTTTTCCTTTATCAAATGTTGTGGATAGTCCCTGGTAGCTGGTACTCTTTTTTTGGTATCACTACGGTTGAGGTTTTCAGTGAGCAGAGGTTAAAACACTGCAGACCACTGATTGGTCAGAGACCATTATCACTAGTGTGACATGGGACATCCGGCACAAACAAACTTTTTAATACGTCAATAGCGACTGCAATTTCATTTATTGACCCAGATTCAAAAGAAATCACAGCCTGCGAAATGATGCCACACACTACATCCACTATGCTGCACAATTGAAGTGCATAACTTCCTTTGTTTGGTTCCTTTGTCGAGTGTTGCGTTCAAAATTATGTAACTGGAGTTTTATGCGGCATTGCTATGGCGATCAGCTAAGAATCCCACTTCACTTACACTTATCGGTGAAAAACAAAATGAGAAAAGTGACTCAAGCCAAACGATACAAACCTTCATTAGTCTTCTTACACAATCTTGAGGTCCCGTCTTGTTAAGGGGCAATTTATAAAAATACACTTTCAATACATCTGTTATTTCAGTCCATAATTAAACACAGTGGTCTAGAAATTGTTGTTAGCCTACTACTGACTTGTTTTGCCAATTACATTTTCCTTAGTCTCACATTGGCAGACCTACTGTAGCTCCACAGTGCTGTGTCAGCGCTGGTGGATGGGCTGGCTGAGCCCTGCGTGTGACTTGGCAACAAAATCAATCATTTGAGCTACACACATTTCCAAATTGATAAAAAACGTAATTGGGGGCAGCTAAAAATGAGTAGGGCAATAATGCACTTTCTAGGAGACAGGCATTGGATATGATGTTTACATGGTATCAAATGACCCCAAACACACAGCACAAATTCAAAATATACAGTAAATCACTATACATTAAATGTTAATACCCATAATGAAATGTTTATTACAGTAATGAACCGGAAAAGAAAATGATGGTATTTTACTGGGCATTTTGTGGTAACTGTAGAAATTACAGCAAAGTCTAACAGTGCACCTAGCGGAAGGAAGCTATTACAGAAGTTGTCTCTGATGGGTATACCAAGACAACAAGATACATGCCTGCACATTTTCAAAAGGAATGCAGTGCAAGAACAGTTACATCCTGTTTTAAATGTCTTGTTTGCACACTTACAGGTATGTTGCGTTTTAAATGTGGCTGATATCCAATCCAACTGACCAGAGCAAGCTTCTGACGTTACTTCCATGTGTAAGAGAACAATAAAAAAGACAGTAAAGTCCGCATGGTCATGCACATTTAAGGAAATGAAAATGAGTCAGCTTTGACTAATGACACTGTATGTGTACATTAATTTTCATGCTGGATGAAGGTTACTGAGGCTGAAAAGGCAAAAGAGAGCCAAGATTTTAATAACTGTGCAGCAGTGGTGGCTATTCTGTGCTGAGAGGCAAGGTCAGAGCAAGGAGTGCTGTGGTTGCTACAGAAACAGAATTAACTTAGCATTTCAAGATGTCAAGAGCTACTTTTAACATTCTGTTTAGCAAGTCCCATTTTTCAGAATGAGGTAAAATTATAACCCAAATCAAAGATGTGACATTTGTTGTCCAACCACATGTGCAAGTCTCCCCAAATATAATTAAAATCTCAAATTCAGTATGATTTGTTTTCACTGTTACCTGAATGCCTCAATAAAATCCCCTCCTTTATAATGAACAATCAACACTCAGAGGCAAATAAATATGTAAACAATTCCTGAAAAATACTGAAGCAGGTATTACTTTAGTTCACTGTCAGGACACATTGTGGGAAATCTAAATGTGCAAAGCTGACACAGAGCTTTGATCAGTCTAAGACCAGGGGAGGGGGATGAGAAGAGCAGCAGGTGGTACGCAACAGAAAAAAATCCCTCATCTAAAAAAGCAAAATTCATTTCAATTTATGTTTTTCTGCGGGAAATGTTAAGTGACAGAAGGACCTTTACTCTTGACACAATGTTCTACGTTCCGTCACAAAAGATCATTACATTTGTGATGAGGCTCATATATCAGTATTTATGAATGTGCTATTTACTGAAGCTGCAAATGGAGCCTGCAGTCAGGCCCTAAGAATGTGTCAATAATCAAATTATTAAGAGAGCAAGTTGTACTCCAGGCTCAGGGGACACTTAAAACTCACCTGCCTTACTGTCACATAATGTATAACCGTACTCTTGGAATTAACACTTGCACATCATCCACATTACATATTAGATAATGTTTTGCTTTGCACTTTAATACTGAATCTTCATTTTTCATTGAGCTCAATCTGACATGACATGAACGTATTTGCTCCTAGAGGGTGGCTTGATTTCCCTGTGGTCGGCCTTTTTTCCCCTTCAGCAGTCAAATATGAAAATCCAAACAAACAAAAACCCTGCTAAATTTGCAGCTGATTGCCCAGCCACACTGGAAGAGATTTACATATACAAATACAATTTACAACTCACTTCTTTTTTTTAAACAAGGCTCAATGTCAGCTGATGAAAATATCCAGTCATCTCTGCTGCAAATTATAATCCCCATGGCAAATTCTCAAACAGTTAATTGTGAAATCCTCCAGACTGGGAAGTGTATAATTGAACATTTGCTCCTCCAGAGGTAACTACTAATCTTTTTTTCAAAGAAAGCATTTGTCACGTTCATGTGATATTATGAAAAAATGTAACAGCTGCACAGCATGTCATAGCATAAGACCATCAAACAGCTTCAGGGTTCCCTCGTCCCATAGAGCACCTTGCTTTTTAGAATACCTCACGCTCTGATGAAATTAAATGGTTTGTTTCACCCATATTGGGCTTTTATAACCAAATATACCAGCCAAGCCCCCTCTGATAGATGATTAATGATCCCCTGACTCGCCTTGCCAGAATGGGGCCATCTACAAAGTGGCTCTATCACTTAAGACAGTGAAGGGCAAAGCCCAGTAACTTAGGTTGTAGTATCAATGAATCTGGATTCACACCAGGTGTGTGCTTGAGGATTTGCATGGCATTTCATTGTTGCTATCACCCCCCCTCACCCCCCCCAATCCCTCGCCGTGACAGAAACTGGCACAACTATTTTGTATATATTTGTCTATGTCTATTTGCATTTATTGTTTGCTGTCAATAATGATTAATATGTCTGTTTGTTTGTATATACGCACCCAATCACCAAGGCCTATTCAGTTCCACTACTGTGGCATTAAACTGCTTTCTGACTCTGATAATGTTGGTAAATGTACAGATTGGCCGATAATTCCGCATGATGACCGTTTTTCCTAAATAAACCTTAACATTTTAAAAATTATGGTGAGAATAAAATCAGTTGGCATGGCGGCCTATTTGATTATTTTTGGTGGAATTTTTCCCTTTAGTAGATAGACAGGAAAGGTGGGAGAGAGATGGGGGGAGGACACGCAGCAAAGGGCTGCAGGTCAGACTCAAACCCGGGCCACCGCAAAGCACTCAGGGGCGCACGCCCTTACTGGGGGAGCTAGAGGTCGCCCCATGATGATAGTATTACTTGAAGATAACGTTCATGTGTAATCACTGGAGTTGCCTCCCAAAAGCCTTCGTTTTCTGCACCGAACTGAGCACTGTTGTTGGTCTTTCTTTGCCAATTGACTAACTTTTCCTTAAAGGTTAGTATTGAAAGCGACATGGATAGTACATTTGCACCAATGTCCTCCTCAGAGCTATGGTCCTCCTCACCAGCGGCAACATTACTTGCGGCTACCATAGTGAACCAACAGGCAAGCTACCTATAGTTTATTGGCTGTGCTAGCTTGAGATTCAATTTTTATGTCCTCAAAACATTTCATTTAGATATTGATTGTAAAATTGTGAATTTATAAATAAAAATGACTGATGACTTTATCTTAGGCCCTATAGGTCCCTGATGGTTCCCCACAAATTAGGGTTACATGACAATTTTAAAGTCGCTTGTGTATAGTGACAAATCAACAAAGAATTGTTACTGCAGTTTCAGCTTCATGGAGCGTTTTTAACCTCTTTCATCTCATAGTTTAATTTCCTGCTCCACAAACTGCTCTCATCAAGTACATTCACCGCTGCAGTAGGCAGGTAATGTCAACCCACTGTATGCTACGTGTCCAGCACCAAACAGGAAAGACAAAGGTAGCAACAAGCTGGTGAAGGACTTTGAATATGTGGCAGCTAAAGAGCCAGATTGATTTCTCAGGAGTTGCTGGAGTCTAAACAGCAACTGGATATTGGACTTACATTCAAGTACAAATGACTGCTAATGTTGCTGGGTGTCTGCTCCATGCGTGCATTCACTAGAACAGTGTTATAAATATGTCAAAAGTTTTCTCAAGCTTGTTCCACTACGATAAAGCTCCAGTAATAAATATGTTTCTCCTGAGAATGTATGAAATTACTATAGGCTCTGGAAAGTGAATGCAAAGTTTGCACCAGCAGACAGATAATACATATCGGAATATATAGCAGTGAAAGAGACTAATCTTTTTCTCAAGAGTTGTAAATGTAAATGTAAATGTGCTGTATTTATATAGCGCTTTTTTAGTCTTAACGACTACTCAAAGCGCTTTTACATCATACAGGAACCATTCACCATTCACACACATTCATACACTGTGGCCGAGGCTGCCGTACAAGGTGCCACCTGCTCATCAGATAAACACTCACACACATTCACACTCCGATGCGCAGCAGAGTTGATAGAATCAGAGATAAAAAAAGAAGAGTGAATGTTGGACTTACATTCAACAAAACCAAATGCACGCTAATATGTCTGCTGGATGTGTAAATAGAGAATTGCTACATGTTTGCCATCACAATTTTATGATATGATGACAGATGGTGTTTGGTGCTTGCTCTGCTGCCCCAAAGTTGCCAATATAAACAGTTCAATCAATACAGCTTTAAAAAACAAAATGTAGATACTTACTCATAACACTGTGGATGGCTCCGTTTCAAAAATATAGTTCTGTATTACATTCAGAAAGACCATCAGGTACAGAGGCATCAAGTGTGTGTTCCTGAAAAAAATCGTACCTCTTACATATGGTGTGCATCTCCAAGCTACTTAATCCAATATGTACAGTGCCATGCAAGCCTGGATTTTGTACAGAAATTATCATAAAAGCAATATATTAAGAGTGAAATCACTGAAAGAAAATCAAAGGTTTGAAATCATGCTCAAATATTATAGCAACAAATGGCACGTAACAAAAAGGTAACCAACAAAAAAGGGATTCAAATCCGGATAGGATACCAAACTTAAATTTAGAATATTATACATCAATATTAGAGCAAACATTTTAAACAAAAAGCCATCCCAAATGCAGTAAACAATACACAGTTGCAGGGGAAAAACAGAAAATGCTACTATGAAACTTAAGAACAGTATTTACAAAAATGATTAATTATTCATGCAGTCCCAGCTTGAAAACAACCAATAAAGTTGTTTTTAGTTTTCCATCTGCAATTTCAAAAATGTCCACATTACAGACTGCTGGTGTTATTTATATATATATTATGGGCACATTTTCCACAGTAGAGACATGTAAAACGCTACCAGAGTGATGCAGAAATGTATTGCAATCCTAAATAACACTGCTGTCAGCTGTGAACTGACTAGCACGCACGTTTTTAGCTGTAGCCGCCGAAACATGAACGGAGGGGCTGCCACTGTGTGCTGCATGCATCAATGCGAGAAGATCCATTATAAATAAGCTGTTATGCTTGTGCATGCTTTCTGTTCTCTCCAGCATCGTCTCTCCTCTACAGTAGCTTGGGCTGTGTTTGGTGAATGGCTGTATGCTGTATTTTAAGGTATATTTCCCAGAGAATTAGCATGAAATTACCTGTGTCCACTGTCTGACTCCAAACAATTGCTCAAATAATTGGTTTGTCTTCAGAAGGTAGTCTCATCTTTATGTATGACTTGCAGCTGGCGGCTGATGCTTCCTGCCACTCCTGCTGTATTCTCAGGTGAGCGAACGAGTTTCTAAATCTGGAAAACACGTCCCACCTCCACCCATATAGGGGGACCATTTTTAAAATGATCGCTAACAAAGGAGATTAAAAGTAAACAAACCTTGACGGGAAAGACTATAAAATGTGAGGGTGGGGGACTGAATGCCTAAGAGCGTTTGTTTCATTTATGGAAATCGTTCAAGGTCTATTTGGTTCCACTGATATGACAAAGCCTCTCTATTCGTTTGCTGCCTCACAAGTGCTGATAATGTAATATCCTTGAATATCAGTGAACTCCAGGCGGTGAATTTGCGTCTACAGGTACGATTGTCGTTGTCTATAACAGTGCGGTGGAGGGGAGGGGAAGGGGGATTTGATGCTGCACATCAAATATTCCTATTGTCCCTCCAACCTGTAGTGGTGAAGGATTTTCAAGCACCTTAAAGACAAAAAAAATGACACAGTAAACAATGTTGAGATGTAGGATTTCACCAGCCAGGGCCTTGCATGTCAGCTGGAACGCAGTGGCAAGGACAGACCCACCTGCCAGTACCATCACGTCCCCATCACATCGTCTACACGACAAACTTCTTTCACTTGTCAAATGAAACTATCTTTCACTCCTGACATATCTGTTGGCTTTCCATCTAGTCCGTAAATTGAATCTCAGATCCTCCTCCCTCTCAACACACGTTGATTCCACAAACAAGACTGAGCCCACAGCACCCGAGGATGACTTTCTTGTCCTGTGGTGCAGCAAATTGTATTTTTTTTCCCCTACAGCTTCAGGATATATTGCCTATAATTAATAAACATGAAGCAGAGCAATGTCACCTGGAGACATTTAGGGAGAGACTTTCTTGATTACGATAATTGTAGAAATATGCCCTAAAATGTAGCTAAATATAAATAATCACACAGGAAAAAATGAATGGATTGTGAATCTCATCTATGTAAGACAAAGAGAACCATTAAGAGCATGATTGCGGACTGCCCATCTTAATATGAATTATATATTTCAATCACACCCCCAAACACTATAGATCAAATTGGAAATGCTGCTCCTGTTGTCTGGCTCACCTGTGTCTCCAGTCATACATTTATTCCAGCACTGACACAGAATCACAGCAGAGTTAAAACTCAAAGCCAGTCAGTGATGCACCTTGACACTCTCCATCTGTGAAACCCATTTCAGGGGCAAATAGAAAAACAGAGCACATTGGAACGGACGGGATTACGTTTCCCATTGTTTATCAGGTGCTTTGATAGCTAATGAGATTTCATCGGGTTGGGTGGCTACAGGGATGGGTTCGGAGACAGACCATAGAAGCCACATGTCAACGCTGTGTGGGAAATTAGCACTTTGACATAGTGGAAGTGGGGACGGGGACAGCTGTGGCGCTGGAGGAAGGAGCTGGGACTGATGGGAAGCGCTGAAGCAGTTCACTGCTGCAATAGAAAGAGAGGGGGGGAGGGGGAAATGGACATCCCTCTTCACTGCTGTATAAACCAGGGCGATGCAAATGACTTTATTACTCCTGGGAATGTAATTCATAAAATTAGTTGACTGGTGAACCGACGAAGACGCTATTTATAAGACGTCAGAATGACATTGCAGAATTGAATTGAGTTCTCTCTGCGAGTTTGTTATTTTATTTATATGGACAACGCTCATTAATCAACATTACTGTAAATATGCCAGTGTTAGCCAGCCGGCTAATTTTCAACTGTACTCCTAGTTACCTAGCATGTGTGTCTCTATGCTGGGAGGAAAACCCATGTGAACACAGGAAAAACATGCAACCTCCACACAGAACCAGGGATTGAACGCTGTAGTACTCACCTGCTGTGAGGCTGCAGTTCTAACCACTGAGCCACCATGCCACCCACGAGTTGTGCTATACCTACCCTACTACGTTTTGCTTTAAAAAAACTTGAGCTATATGGATACGCCGTGCATCCACAATAGCGTTTCCAAGCCCCTAAAACAGAGATCCAGGGTACAAGCGGCCGAAATGGGTTTCCTCAGGAGGGGGGGGGCTGGCGTCTCCCTTAGAGATAGGGTGAGAAGCTCAGTCATCTGAGAGGAGCTCGGAGTAGAGCCGCTGCTCCTTCACGTCGAAAGGAGCCAGTTGAGGTGGTTCGGGCATCTGGTAAGGATGCCTCCTGGGCGGGTCCCTAGGGAGGTGTTCCAGGCACGTCCAGCTGGGAGGAGGCCTCGGGGAAGACACAGGACTAGGTGGAGAGATTATATCTGCAACCTGGCCTGGGAACGCCTCGGGATCCCCCAGTCGGAGCTGGTTGATGTGGCTCGGGAAAGGGAAGTTTGGGGTCCCTGCTGGAGCTGCTGCCCCCGCGACCCGATACCGGATAAGCAGATGAAGATGGATGGATGGATGGATGATGGATGAATGGATGGATGGATGGATAAAACAGAGATAGTTGGAAACACTGCTTCCCCCCGTTTTGGTTTGAAAACTCCGGTGGTTGTGTTGAAGTCTGGACGGGTACAAACGGAGACATTTTGGAAAAGACGATGCACGTCAGCCAGTCTTATCGTTTAGTTAGGCTTACAAACTGTTTTTTCCCATAGCTGGGGTAACGTGACATAAACATAAAACCAGATTGATTTGGTAAAGTGAAAGAATATTTATTTAAAGAAAGCAGGTAAGCAGAACAACAGAGTATATTAACGGAAAAATGGGCCGATGGGTGTTGTGGCAAACAAAAACTTAATATAACAAAAGGAGATCCTCAAAAGGAAGACTATTACTACATGACTGAGAACAAAGGGATAAATAAAAAATTCTGGTGTGGTTGCTGCCCTCAGCTGCAATCAAGCTGGCATTTTAAACTGGTGGCAGACCTCAATGGCACTTCTTGATTGGCCCATTAGTTGAGCATGCCGCACCAATCGGCTTCCTCCTCAAGGAACTGGGCGGGACTTACAGTTACCATCTGCTCTGCAGCATGGGATGGCACAGCCTGTTCTGCATCACACATGTAGAACTCTTAATTACACACACACATATGAGGGTGCTGACAGCAGCCGTGACACAAACCTTTCAGTAACAGTTCCATCACATCGTCGGTCCAAGCTGAAAAATCACTGTTCTTTCTTTTCTCCAAGATATTTTCTGTATTTTCAACTGATATATGCATGATTTTGAACCCGTAGAGTAATGTGAAACAATCTGCTTCCTGTTTCCTCCAGCACACTCATGGCCAGTGCATGTAAAATGGTCATGTGACTTGCTAATATAAAGAGAGCTTGGTTCTGCTACTGGAGCTAGAACTCTTTGTTGATTGTTAAAAATGAAAAGGTAGTAGTGAAGATGTAGCCTGAGGTGCACCATGTGGCCGTGGGCTGGAGTTGATACTAACACATTATTTAGAAAATCACTTTTGTTTGCATATTCAGTAAATAATAAAACCCAACAAAAGGCTGGTTTTTGTATACCCTCGAAAGAACAATGCGTCGGGAGCTTTTCATTGTGACTCATGCGGTTGTACATCTGTGGAAAATAAAAGGGGCTCGGAGAAGGAATACCACCCACCTTCACATCTCTTTGAGACTGTCATCTTAAACCAAAGTCTGTTTTTCTTGCTGCCAGTCATGCAGGGATAGTACTTCAAGGTCTGCCAAGGTTGAAAGAAAATATGTAGCCGATGTAAGACGCCTCTCCCGCACTTCTTTGTCCCTCTTGAAAATCTTTATAACCTTGCTATTCCCCTTTAATTTCAGTATTGCAAATTGGCAGATAGGCTCTGCATGCAGAAATCATGCAGCATTGAAGTTGTCACACACTGCACACTTTGAGAAAAGGTCACCGGAGCAATCTGTCATGTGCATAGATCTGGATCTTTATCCTAAGTGACAATGACATCCAGCTAAGTAATGAAATGAATGGAAGAGGAGGAGGAGGGGGACTGAGAGAGACTGCTGTTTATGTCACAGTTGCGTAAAAGGACTGTTGTGTTTAAGTTGTGTAGGGATTTTGCAGAAACAAGCCCTGAAGCACTCACACATCAAGTCTTCCCTCATCGCGTCACACGGAGGATCAATTTGGATGTAACAGACTTCGGAGCATAGTTTCTCTCGCAAGCTTCAGGAAGAAAGAAACAATCACGAGACAAATGTAGGTCGCACATGACAATCTTGCAAATGCGGATCATTAATTCATTGTTGTGATGTTGAAGCTGCTTTTTCAGTTGTGTCTAAATGCATAATTAATCAGCAGCATTGAAGCACTGGAGGAAATTTCGACTAATGAGAGACAACGAATGTATAAACAACATCAGTATTGAAATCAAATGGTGAAAAAGTGAGGGGGGCAGAGAAGGACAAAGGCAAACATCACAACTGCAGAGTGTGTACTGTAAAAGCATTTTACGAGCCGCGTACTTCCAGTGAAGAGGGAAGTCAAGCAGCGTGACAACATTACACGGTTCGGGGGAATTGCTTTCCACACTTGTGGACCTGAAATATGCAGGTATTCAAAAATCCCAACACACAGTAGAAAAAGAAGAAGAAGAAGAAGAAGAAGAAGAAGAAGAAGAGGTCATTTTCAATCCCATCAAGAATGGCAAAAACGCAAACATGAAACAGAAAGAAAATAACTAGCTCTGCTGCGATATGCTGAAGCTAAAACTATTTTTAACCTGTCGGATCAATGTAATGCTGGGAAAAATCGATGGCTTTGGATTGAGTTCTCTCAGAATATGCACTTTATTGATCTGAGATACAGAAATTACAATCTCTGGTTAGAGCCTAGGCTAATGATGTCTGGGAGCATCTGTGGTTATGTCAAGGGGATCAAATAGTCACATTAAACCATGGCATTGTTTAACACTCCCATAAAACCTTCCCCCCACCACCCCCCGCACTCCCGACCAAACTACAGATGTGGGGAATTAAGAGATAAACAGAGTAGAAATAATCCAATTACCTCTAATGGGCATGCTCAGGATGGAAGCATCTGAGGAGGAAGTGCCTTGAATCCTCCCAAAGCCCGCTGTAATTACTGTAGTGGGGAAGCAGTATTAGCAATGGCAACAGATCACTTCCTCTCTCTTCTCTTCCTCCGTTCGTCTCAGGTCACATGCAAACGTGCGGAAGGATTTCAAAAATCTCCACTCTGGCCGCAGTTTTTAGAACGACTTCTTCGAAAAATAACCAAGTACGTGTAAAGAGGGCCCCAGAGGTGAGCCTACAAAAAAATTTCTAACAAAACAAAAATTCTTCTAGTGTCATGCTGGGCTCCTCTACACGATCAAAGGGCACTTTACAAGGTAAGTAAGTCCCACAATAACCCCTCAAATGCATCAACAAACACATGAAATATCTCGACACACAAGAAACCCCGACAGTTGGTTGAGTCCAATGATGTCAGCGATGACATCATTGCCATAAAAAGCTTGGTGGCTCCTCCCCAAACATTCCTGAATGGTGGACCAGGCAAAGTAACAGAGGAAAGGTGAGTGTAAACTGTTCAAACTTGCAACTTAATGACTCTAACTGAAACTTAACTGTAGCTTTAAGTTAAACCAGTAAGCAATGGTAAAATAGGAAGGTGAAAATGAATGCAATATTAAAATAAATAAATACATGTGGACACATGTATTTAGACAAGCACAGATGGGTGCACTTTGTCACACTTTGTTGCACTTGTTAGTAGAACTCAGTCTTTTTTGGGACTTTTTGACGTAAAGAATAACTTTTAATATTGCCAGCCTTATCCCCTTTTAAAGTGTGCCATGCAAAGCCTGCATTGTTTCATGTAAATGTGTTTATAGCATAGAATAGTTTCTGAGTGCATCTCCCCGTAGGCCTACTGGTTTTTCAGATGTCCTTAGGTGGAAGATGGTCACCCTGCCAAACTAGGCCAAACACATTATGATCAGCAGTCATCAAATAGAACAATCCTCTGTGTAATGCTATTAGGACGGCATGAGTCACCCTGAGTAATGCACAGATCATTAGCTTCAACGCAAATCCCATCCTGGAGGAAGGTAAGCAAAGACCAGGCAAGGCAAGCCCTTCTCACGGACTAGTGCACTGGTTTAAAGACATTTCTTCACAAGGCATTTCAATTTGTTTATCAGATGACAACGTTTCAACATCATGAGTCTGAATCTAAGAATAAAATGCATATCAAAACTACATTATTTCATCGGTTGTCACACATTTGACTGGCGGTTGATTATTATTATGCAGTATAATTATGCAAAAGCATGTTTGACATTGCTTCATTGCTCAACAAAAGGATGGCTGTTGTCTGCTGATACGGCAATCATCACGCTAATTATTACTTAAATATTCCTTTAGTTTAGGGGAATGAAAAAGGGATCAAGCAAAATAGCCTACCATTTTTCTTACCATTTTTCCTGCGGTATATGTGTGTGTATTGAGTAGTGGATAAGGCAGAAAATATCTCAGATAAGTGTTCTGCTACCAAGGACATGCTCACAATTATGAAACCCTGACACTTGTTTGTAGCATCTAAGAATGATGGGACATGCATGGGACTGTAGTATATTGACCAGTTCTCTCTGATGGTGTGAGTCAGACTAAATGTGACAGCATTGTGACAATTGATGTGACAGTTAATTTGACCCTAGTCTGGATCGGATTGGAACGGCCGTAGATTTCCAGGGCAGCTGCCTGGTTCCACCGTGTGTTCATCTACTTCCTCTCTGTGGGTTGTCTTTCTCCAACTCGACTTCTATTTGGGGAAACAAGAAAAACCTTCGAGCTAGCAATCTAGACGCAGAAAATGGCAGGTTTTGAGGAACATCTGGATTGTGCATTAAGGCAGCCTCATTCGAGGAATGATCAAGCAAAGATTCCTAAAAGAATATTTTTAGTCCGTCCATTGGAGCCAATGGTGCTTCCGATGCATGTTGCCCTTCACACCCTCAGGACAAATTAATGATCAGGTTTCACCAAACTACCCGTGTGAATGTGATTTTTGCATGTACTGTATGTGCTTTCATTTATGTAAAAATGACAGTTAAGGAAGAAATGAAAAGCTCACATGTTCCATACTCAGACACATTATGAGTAGTCAACAGTAGACAGTAGTAGTCTGGATCACAGAAGTCCATTTCCAGGATCGAGCCTGACATCATGCGCCGGATGTCAGGCCTTGCCCCGCATCGTCTGCTCTCTGCGGTTCTCAGCTACACACTAATAATGACAGATTTTGAAGAAAATTTGGAATCGAGCAACAAGGCAGACCTGCGTTGGTTCTTTTGGTGAATGATTACATTGGGCGATAATTCCACATAACTGTGAAACACATTTCTTTTTTTTTTTAACATTCAGTGCTAACATTGTTTTATTTCAACAATCTCTTGACAATTAGATTATTAAAGATATACTAATGGATATGTTTCTACTAACAATAGATTATAGGATTCGGTGTCTCTTAACCCCTGTGTCTTCTCGTCAAAATTGAAAATCTGCATGCTTTTTATTGATTTTAACTTTTTTTGTCCCTTTTTTTTTTTGACACTTGACGCTGACTTTTTTTGACGTTTTCAACACTACGTAACATTAACTTAACTTCAGTTTTAGTTTATATGGTCAAACCTCATTTATAGGAAATTATACCTAATGTTTGAGTTAGAAAAGCAGAAATTAGAAATTATTGAGACTAAAATTAAAGGAATGGATGTTGATGATAATCACAGACTGGAATATGTCAACTTTTACTCAATACTATTTCAAAAACACTTCCATTTGTTTTACAATGCTATAAAATTGAATAAGACGCCCCAAAATGAATGAAAGTAGAGATTTGTACTTGGCAAAGAGCGTTGGGTGGAATCAATCATGTTATTTTGGGGAATTAAAAAGAACATTTGATATGGGAAAACGGGTCAATTTGACCCGAGGACAACACAGGGTTTAAAATATGTCACACAACGCTCTTTGGCAAGTACAAATCTCTACTTTCATTAATTTTGGGGGGGGTCCATATTCAATTTTATAGCATTTGAAAAAAGAATTGAAGTGTTTTAGAAACAGTATTGAGTAAAAGTTGACATATTCCAGTCTGTGATTATCATCATCCATTCCTTTAATTTTAGTCCAAATAATTCCTAATTTCTGCTTTTCTAACTCGAACATTAGGTATCATTTCCTGTAAATGAGGTTACTTTACCATAAATTCAAAAAATAACTAAAATTAAAGTTAATAAGTTAGTGTTAAAGAGTCAAAAGTGTTGAAAGGGACAAACGTAAGAAAGCTAAAAATATTGATAAAAAGCGTCAAGTGTTTTTCAATTTTGACAGGAAGACAACACAAGGGTTAAAATATAATCGCCTGATTGCAAGGCGTTAACGAGGTAACTTCAGGTTCAATTTTAGTTACAGTATCATAACAGTTATCTCGAGACCCTTTACAGATAGAGTAGGTCTAGCTCACACTATAATTTATAAAGTCCCAACAATTCTAGTAATTCCCCTCAGAGCAAGCATGGTGCGACAGTGCAACCCAGGGTTTGGTGTATCACATGGATCAACTGTTACTGGGTTAAATCACCATGGTAACTTATGCTGAACACCTATCTGCTCCCAGGTTATGTTGTTGATTAGACATCAACCGGTGTAAAAGCACCGCCTACTGACCAATCAATCCAGATGTGTCACTGTTGTTGGAAGATCAGGTGGAGCTCGGTGGGCGGAGAGAGGTGGGCTTGTAAGAGTTACACCATTTAGAAACTGACAACCCCGTTAAAATCCCCGATGGGTGTTTTTATGAAAGATATAAAGTTTCAGCGGAGGGAATTGCATATAGGCTATTTGTGTTTAAGAAGATAAAAGTACTGATTATTTAAATGGAGTCTGGTGGGTTTGGTGATGGTGATTTTGCCCTTAAATTAATAAATATGAAAACGTATTCAAATGTTGGGATATGTTGGCTTCTTCAGCCGTGTGTTGCCAATGCGCAGGTTTGAATAATATATATATATATATATATATATATATATATATATATATATATATATATATATATATATATATATATATATATATATATATATATATCACTGATTCTTGAAATAAGGGACAAAACATGTCCCCCATCAAAATGTTGCAATTTGCCTTAAAAAACAATAAATAATTTATTTTAAAAAGGCTTTAAAAGTTGGATATGAAAGACTTATGTATGTGTAGACCCTTAGTTTTTTATATATTTATATTATTTCACAGTAATTTTACAAAATACCGGCACTGTACTATGAAAGCCCATGCAAATTAACTTGTCCTCCGTAGAAGTCACAGTACCAAACTGCAAAAAAAAGGGTTTTAAAATGCACAAAATGCACAAATATGAATATGAGGTTAATTGCATGGCTTAATAAAATATCACAACATACTTAAAGTGAACATTGCATTATTTTGTACATTAACACAGCCTTTCAAAATCTGTCATCAATTCATGTCAACTCCGTCAGATATTTTTCAAATTAAAAATAAATCAGGCATATTTTGGTCAGCTTTAACCCTGAGGACCCCCTTTGACTTCTTCCTGCTGATGGATGCAGCAGTCCAAAAAATGGTCTTGTAAGTTTTAAATTTTTTTTAAATATTCAGCAAATAAGTTGAAATCCCTGTGGTCACAGCTTTTATGTGTCAACACTGTCTTCAAAGTAGGGATGATTTCAATCAAGAATTTTGGAATCTGAGTTGGTATTTGGGTTTAGTTTAGTGGCAGCTGGAAACTGAGGAAAACCAAAATGGCTACCATTTACTAGACATGATTAAGTTGAAAAAACATGTTGTTTTGTCAACTCCGTCAGACGTCAACTCTGTCAGATATTTTGTCTGACGGTGTTGACATGTAAGCTGACGGAGTGGAAAAGTTGCCCCAAATACTTATTAAGTAATGTATAACAACTACATAACATGATAATATAATCTATGTATACATGTTGAATGACTTAACATATCTTAATATATCTAAATGCCAAATAACTTTTAAAATTATTGTTTTTATCTGTACTGTAGGCAGACATGGCTAGACATAAACTGTCAGTGGAGGAGCAAAGAAAAAGAAACAGAGTACCAGAGAAAAAGGAGAGAAAGAATTAACAGTGACTCAGAAAGCAGAAGAGAACAGTTAGAAAAGGAGAGACAGAGATGGAAGGACAGGGTCCAAAACAAAAAAGTAAAACAAGTAGGAGAATTAGGACCAAGAGCAAAGAGGCACCGCAGAAAGTATTGGAGGAAAGCAAAGAAAAGGTCCAGAGCTATGCAGAATAGACGGCTAAATGAAATAGACACCCCACCAGAAAGTCCTCTGGACCAGACTGTTGAGGAGCCTACTTCAAGCAGGCGTGCCCTTGCAGCTGAGAGGGAGAGAAGAAAAACCAGGAAAAGACATTCAAGGGAGATAAAAGCATTGAAAGAAAAAGTTAAGAAATTAACAAAACAGCAACACAAACTAAGAAAGCAAGAATGGCGAAAAAAAAATGCTCAAATAGAAAAGTCAAATGTCAAACTAAAAGATAAAGCGATTGTAGATTCTCCACGAACAGAAACAGAGAGGATGATAACGGGAAGCCAACTTCGGAACCCCAACATTAGGAGGTCTCTTCTTTTCCATAATGTTCTCTGCCGAGAGCTGAGAAGAGATAATACAACTTCTGTGGCACAGAGACGAGCCGTTGAAAAATCAGGTCACAGACAACTGGCATTATCAGGCAAAGTTCTAAAGAAGTATCGGCTTCTTCATAGGCTTCGCCAGTTTGGTATTAGCTACAAGTTAATGAGACAAGAAAAACAGACGGCACAAAAGAAGGCAACATATCTCCAACGTATCAGCCAGACTGTTAAGGAGTTCATTGTAAACTCATCTCGCATGACAACTGATAAAACAGACACCATCACCAGGAACAAGATGAAACATCAAAGGATGATTTTATCAGACTCAATGCTGAACCTCCATAGTGACTTTCTCAAGAAGAACCCAAGTATGAAGCTGAGTTACTCATCCTTCTGTATTCTGAGACCCTTCTATGTTACAGCACCTAAGGTATCCGACAGAAGTACATGTCTGTGTCGTCATCATGAAAATGCAGACTTGATGCTTCAGGTTCTAAAGTCATCGGGTGCTCTAAAGTCAACCAAACTGGAGGATAGTTTTCAATTAGTTTGTTGCACTCCAGCAACTGAGGCCTGCCTTCTTCGCACCTGTTTACGGTGCAAAGCCAAGCATTCAGTTCTGGCTCCAGGGTTAAGTGGAATCAGTGTTCAGTGGAGGCAGTGGGAGCGAGTTCAAGACCAAACAGCCAGTGGGATCCACTTCAACATGAAACTCAACTTGCATAGTGGGAGTCTTTCAGAGTTGCTCCATCTCTATGAGGAGAAACTTAGAAGTGAGACGACAACACATGTGTGCCTGGTTAACAATCAGGCAAAAGCATACAGAGAATTGAGTGAGAACACTGTAATTGTACATGTTGATTTTTCAGAATCCTGGAAGTGTAAATATGCTTCTGAAATTCAGGCTTGCCATTTTGGCCAGAACTTACCTCAGTTAACTCTTCATACTGGAATGTATTACACCAAGGGTGAAAAGGGGCATTTTGCTCAGTGTCAGAGTCTAAGAGACAAGATGCAGCAGCAATCTGGACTCACATGGATCCTGTCCTTAGAGATATACGGACGAAATATCCATCAGTTACTACTGTGCACTTCTGGTCAGATGGCCCCAGTAAGCAGTATAAGAATAAGAAGAACTTCTACCTCATTTCTGAAGTACCACCCACTCTGGGCTTCAGCAGGACCACATGGAATTATTTCCCAACATCCCACGGAAAAGGTGCCCCTGACGGCATTGGAGGAACAGTAAAAAGAACAGCAGACTCCTTGCTTCTGCGGGGTTGTGATGTTGTGGATGGTGAAGATTTCTTTGAGAAGATCTCAAACAGTTTGACTGGTGTTCAACTGTATCATATTTTGGAAGAGAACTTGGAGACATATGACACACTTGTTACACAACACCTCAAACAGGTTCCATCAACAAGACAAATACACCAGATAATCCCACATCAAAATTGCATCTGCCACAGACAGCTATCATGCTTTTGCAGTGAGCCACTGGCTTGCCAATGCTTTTCTCCAGCAACTCTTTGTATAAGAGACAGTTCAGAGGAGCAGCAGACTGCTTCAAGGGCCAGGAAGAGCCGTCCATTGGCCATGTTGATGGAGGAGATGGAAGACGAGTTGGGAGAAGCAGGGGACCCGGTTGAAGAAATGGAAGATTTGGTGGATGAAATGGAAGAGGAGCCACTGAAAGGTCCTGAGGGTGCTATTGTTGATATGACTATCCACAGTATTGAGACAGGGGATTGGCTGGTAGTGGTGTATGATGATCACTGGTGGTTGGGAAAGTCCATTGATGTAGATATAGATCACCACGATGTGAAAGTTGAGTTTATGCATCCTCGTGGTCCTACTGCCAATTTTCACCCAAAACATGGGCGAAGGGATGTCTGTTTTTGTCCAGTGAAAGATGTCATTTTAAAACTGACAGGGACAGCTTGTCCTGTCCAAGCAAGCCGGACCAGGCAGCTCTATGCCATAGCCCCTGATGTTATGGACATCATAGAGCGTAGGCATGTTCAACACCTCTTGTCCAATGCCCATGCCCCACATGTTAGATAAAGTATTATATAAATATCTAATGCTTGGCTCTAAACTGAAGGCTGTAATGAAAAAACTCTCTCTATATATTTACTTACTTGTTGAGAAACATTGAAGCAACTCATAGAACTTACAGTACCTGCTTGAGACTCTGTAGAAATAAGATTAATTACCTGTCTGAACCCTTGTGTTAAAGTATAGCTGGAATTTCAACAGACATTTCAACCAGTTTACTTTTACAGAAACACTGACGTTATGAGTCTAATTGTTCACTTTTCACTTTTCCAGTGAGCCTTTGGAAGGAGTCAGGAAATACATGGGGAGAGTTCTGGATCCTGTTATACTTTATTACATTATTAACACTATTACATAACTTTCTTAGTTAGTTCCCAGCCTACTGTGTCCTCTTGCAAATCATTTGTTAGATTTACAGTTTAGTT